>JAQQAE010016970.1:0-11614 GCA_029823295.1 Pseudamia nigra
ATCTTGTGACATTGCAGAAGCTTATCGAAACAATGCCACAGCGAATGTGTGCTGTAATCAAAGCTAAAGGCGTCCAATGAAATACTGTATTAGAGTGTGTGACTTTTTTTTTTTTGGTGCCGACTTTTTTTTTGGCCAAGCAGCGTAGTTCCACCAACTTTCAAGGCTTGATCAACCTCCATTGGCGCAGAACAGATTTAATTTACCCACGTCTTGTTCCCTGAAAAAGGCCTTTTTGTATAATTCTGAAATGTATGTACTTTTCAATTCTGAGTAAGCTTACCTCTTTTTTTAACCTCTGGTAGTTCAGCGCTTACCTTCATACCATTTCAAGCTATTCATTGAACTTGAATTGCTTGAATTTCAATAAAAAACTGGAATAATTGTGGTGTTCTAAAACTTTTGCCCAGTAGTGCAGATGGTAAAGTATGCTATTGGGTAAATAAGTAGGTAAATACAGATGAAACACTGTGCTAAACTCAGTTGTATGGAGTAGCTGTAATTGTTAAGGTTCATAATAACACTTTCACACATCTCCCCAGTTGTTTGTTTTATACAAGGATGAAGTATTGCGAGATTTTAATCCTTTCACGCATGGAATCCACTTCGCTGACCTGCAAAGGCAAGCTGACAGCAACGTGGCGACATTAAATATTTAGCAATGACAAAATAAAGGCAAAAAGCAACACAAAATGCAATAAGGCAGTGATTATTTTGACTTACAATGAACAAAACAATTAGGAAACGGGAGATACATAAAATAGGAAAGGTATCAAATAGTAAGGAAAATTATTCAAAGTGAGAAAAAAAATCTGAAAAAAAAATGAAGGAAATAATAAGCAAAATGAACAAGCCAATCAAGAAAATGAACTAAATCAGATGCAAAAAAAAGAAAAATGAACAAAAATAAATAAAATAGCCAAGAAAATACTTTGAAGATAAACAAAAATGACAAAAAACAACTAGGTTTGTATTCACTAAACTGACATGCTCTGATGGACATAATTTAGCCATTTTCAGCCATTACCTTGCTTAAAATAAGTGACATTATTTTATATATTACATGGAAGTACCACAAGACTAAAAATATAATAACCCTAATTTTATTATCATCACCATCATCATCATTAATATTAATAATAATAATAAACAAAAGGGTTAAAACAGTCCGCATTTCTGCATATTTCCATGCAAACTTCTCCCTCCATTGTTGGATCCATTATTATCTTAAAATTATCAAAAATAAACACATTGCATCATATGGTCAGTTTAAAATAGATGTAAAACTCCACCAGTTGGATGCAGTATTTTACATTACAGCATACCAGAACTGGTTGGGGTCTTTATCCATACACCTTTTACACTTCTTCCAAGTGTAAAAAAATAACTGCAGCTGAATGGATATCTACCTCATTAGGTAAGACCATAAAAATTGTAGTAATCTTTCATTTGCTGACAGTGGGAGATTGAGCGCTTGAATGAATACATTTCTGCTTATTGTAATTCAAGTGGTTAGAGAGGAAACAAAAATTGTCCACCTCGTCTGGATTTTGTTTTCTGTCTGTAGAAAATCTCATTTGTTTTGGCTGCTCGTGGGTGTTTTCAGGTGGATGGAGAGGTGAAAATATGTGATTGACAGCTGTGATATTTATCACTGTTCAGTTAGATGTGACTCTACTGGTCGACACAGATGTGTGGGAAAGTGCTTTGTCTTTCCACAGAGGCACGATACAGTCAGGTCACTTATCCTCCCGTTCGGTGGTCTTTGGATTTGGACAGAGAGGAGACAG
Source organism: Pseudamia nigra (assembly GCA_029823295.1). Taxonomy (NCBI): domain Eukaryota; kingdom Metazoa; phylum Chordata; class Actinopteri; order Kurtiformes; family Apogonidae; genus Pseudamia; species Pseudamia nigra. The sequence continues at coordinate 1,791 of JAQQAE010016970.1, forward strand.
CTACAGGATGAAGGGGTGGATGATCAAATTCTCGCCTTTTTCCACCTAATTTCAGCTCCCGCATCTTTAAGTTGCACCAATGCCCGAACTTGTGTGGTCAGCCCTATTTGCCCACATTTCTGTTTGTTTTTTTTTTTTAAGTTTGTGTGCACATCTGGAAGTAGAATTATGCAAAACCTGCTACTCCCATCTGGGGGGGGACAGGGTAGGGTAAGAGTTAGTCATACCTTTCTCTATTATATAGTTAGATTACTTAGAAATGAGGGAATATAGACATGCTCCCGAACCTATAACCAGCAGGTTCTATTGTACATTTTTAAACTTAATTATACTCTAGTGGTGTACATACACAGCAACCGCATTATGGGGGCCAGGTTTTTCAAATATTCCAGACTGATTTGGTCTCAGGGTTTAGATGAAACAGTCTGTGACTGAGGAAATGGTGCCAAAAGTTTTAAAACAGTAACAACGTTGAGAAATAAATCTCAGATTGCACCACAAATGTAATATCACTCCAAATGTCATCTTAATTGGTTTGGACTTAAAATCCAGAGTGCTCTTTCTCCAAGACGTTCAAATAAGTGGCTCTGAAAAATCTGAAATACAACAACCCTAGCTGGGTTTCCATGCACATCTGTGTCCGTTTTCATAAACTACCTTTCTACCCTTCAATCTTGGGAGGTGCCTAACCACCAGGAAGCAGATAGGGAGTGACAGATTTTAAACCTGGTACTGGTGAACGGACGTGACATCACTAAAAAAAAAAAGCCATCTGCTACTGTTGAACCTGAAGAAAACAGAAAACATTGCAAGTTTTCTCCTCTAGCTGTGTTCTGCAGCCTGTTACTGTAGCATCACTGTGTGCTGACGTGGATGTGTTCAAAATGCTCAGAGGAGACAGACAGATCGTGTTGTAGCCTTAGCCTAGCTATTAGCTTAGCTGCGGCTGACGTTTACTTTTTTCGATTCAGTGGACTTTTCCACCTCCTTTAAGCAAAGTTTTTGATTTGAATTTTCAAATTTTTTTCAAAATTTGAGGTGTTTCCATCAAGAAATGAAATGCACATTTAATTGAGGTTATGGAAATGCACCTACTATTAGACAGTACATATAGAAATTAAAGTCTATCTCTTACTGGACTAAACTTTCTGTCAAATGCACCAAGTTTGCTTTTAGCTTGTCATTATACATTTCGCTGACAAAACAAGACTGAAGGTTGACAAAAACGGTCAAATCCAAACTCGCTGCCAAAACTGCAATTAGACAAACAAACAGTGGACAGATGGAGAGGGCGATACGGGAGCAGTGTGGTGGAGGTCGCACAGAAGCCAGACGCTCCGTCTCGGCAGCGCACAGGGCTTCAGGTCGGAGTGCGAACACCGGCTGGCCCTTATCGTGTTCTCGGCTCGCTCTTATCAGTGAGCTGCCAGTAAGTTCACATTCCACCAGTCCCATCGGACCACTCTGGGTTTCAGTTTCTGCGTGACCCCGCCCCTGCAGCTCCCCTCATTAAACCTAATTACCCCGAAATTAAATGGAATTGAAGGCAAAGAGAAGAATGGACACGCAGACACCATAGGAGTGCACAATAAACTGATAATTACTGTTATTGATAAATACGCCAGCAGTCAAAAGTTTGAGATTAATTCTAATAAACTTAAACAGCAGTAGCTCTTAGGTTTCCTTTCCTGGGACGGTCCTCCGCGTCAGTGTTTGATGGTTTTGGCGACTGCACTTGGGGACATTCAAAGTTCTTGAGATTTTTCAGGTGGACTGTTTTTTCCCTTTACTTAACTGAGGGTTTCTTGCAATAAAATAGATTTGTACCATAGTTGTAGTAGCCCTATTGACTGAAACTTCCTCTGCATAAGTAACTGATGGCCTAAGGGCATGAAGAAGGCACAAATTAACTTTAGACAAGACACATCTGAGAACTAAAAACCAATTCATTCCATATCTGGTGAATGTGATGACAAAATGAAAAACTGCCATCAAAGTTAAATGTGTCTACTGTGGACAATCTAGGATATAAAACATGGTTAAACATGGTGGTTTAACACTTTTTTATTTGTTACATACTCCATGCATATTCTTTCACAGTTTGGATGTCTTCAGTATTAATGTACAATGTTGGAAATAAAAGAAATATCTAATCCAATTTAATTTGTAGAGCACTTAAAAAAAAAAAAACAACCACAGCTGCAACAAAATGATGCACATCAACAATAAATAAAATCATGAAAACAAAGACATTAAATAAGAACTAATACAATAAAATAACATACTAGAATCTTTTTGATACAATAAAGGCAATAAAACAAATTAAACCAATGCTTCAAAATAAAGAAATTTAAAAATAACACTGAAGGACAAGGTGTGTCCAAACTTATATGGTAGTGTAGGTATCCTTTTTTTCTGTTTGTTTTTATGATTAAATTTAAATTTCTTTGACCTAATTTTTGTTGGCCTTTTTTTGTGATTTAGCCATTTGACTTGATTATTTTGTTCAGGTTTTGCTTTTTCATATTTAAAAAACAAAATATTAGTTAATTTTACTGATTTTCTGTTTGTTTTCTTCTCGCTTGATCATTTTCTTGGTTGATTTATTCATTTTAATTGTATTGTTTCAGTCTCTACATGTTTTTGTCTATTTTTCTTGTGTATTTTTTTAGAACTTTGACATCCCTTTTGCTTCTCTGTGCCTTTTATGTTGGTCATGTCATGTTGAGACTCTAAACTGGTATAAAATGACTGACATTCACTGCAATAATAATAACAATAATAATAATAATAATAATTCAATCTGTTCCCAATTTTAATTGGGAACACATTTCTGGTTATACTACATCGCTCTAGCACACAGACCTCTAAAGATTATGATAATACATTCATCTTGGTGGTGTTGATATGCTGGTGTGCAATCCACACACACACATATGGGTTTGTTAGTGGGAAGGAGGCGCCCTGTTTCTGGGGTTTTTATTTATAGCGAGAGCTCCAACACACTGAGATCCCAGAATGCTTTGTGGTTTTGGAGACAGCACTGCGTTTATGCTCTCTAATTTAAAGTCCTGTAATAGCACAAACACACACACACACCCCGTACTGTAAAGGTGACACACAACCACCGTCTTCCCCGCTCTGTATTCTTTTTATTTATTGTAGTGGAACAAATGGATATCGAGACGAGCAGAGCGGCAGAGGAGGACGAGCAGACGAAAGGACAGGAAGGGTGAAAAGATCGAAAAATGAAAAGCTATGAATGAAGCGACAAAATGGACAAAAAAAGAAACAGAATGGCAGAGGCAGCGAGGGGGCAACGGTGGGGAGAGTAAAAGGGGGCGATAAAGCTGTGACAGCGGCAGCCATGCTGGTTGTCATGGCGACGGCCGTGAAGGGACCAGGTAGAGCAAGATCTCCTGGGAAAAGAGCAGCACATGCCTCCCTCCCCCATCCCTCTGCTTTTTCCCCGTCTCCCTTTTCGCTCGACATCCCTCCATCCGGGCTCCATCTCTGTCCCGCTGGCCTCGCTCCATCCACCTCAACATCATCCATAGCCTCATTTTCACACCCCCCCCATCCACCTCCACCCTCCTCTTCCTCTCTTCCCTATTGCTCCTGCTGCTCCATGTCCCACTATCCTCCCTCCTTCACCACCACCATGTTCATCTTTTTCCTTTGATTCCATTTGCCTGTCGTTCTTCTTCATCCTCCCTTTTCCTCCTGTCGCTATTCCCCCCCCCACTTCCTCCATTTTTGGACAATATGTTTTGTTTCGACCCCCCCTCCAGTGTCTTTTCTTCTTTTCAACCCTCACACATTTCCTGCCCTCTCACCATTACCTTAACTCTTTTTCCATTGTTCCTCCTCTCATCTCCTCGTCCTCTGCCTTCCCTCTTTCTCATTATCTGCAGGTGGAGCTGGGCAATGAAGTAATAATAATTGTGATCTATTTTTATATTGCGATAATTATATTTATTGTGACATACATTTTGTTTTTGTCTTTTGGGCTTATTTGACCTAGGACTTCAGGTGAATAACTGATTGATTACACAATTTTATTCAATTTATTAACTGTATTGTTCATTTGTTGTTGACTTTTGTTCCATTTGTTAAGTTTTTGTAGTTGATTTTTTAAATTATAAATACTTTTGGGCAGTCAATTGATTTTGTTCTTTTTTACTCACTTTGTTGATTATGTTGCTCAGTTTTGATTAGTGGGATTGATGAGTCATGCATCAATCCCACTACTGTCGTCTTCAGTCTTTAATACTCTTCTTCTACTTCTACTTCTACTATACGTTTTTTTGTCATTTAACTACTTCCACAATTTTTGTCTGATTCAAACAATTCAAAGTTCACATGTTTCAGCTTATTCAGGACATCTCTGCTACTACTTTTAACCTTCATAATTTTTTAAAATATAAAGCTTTTTTTGGCAAATTTTATTCCCATAGGAAATGAATGAGCTCTAACGGAATGTGTGGTTACCATGGCAATGACAGTGCTTTCATCTTTTGATTACTACTCCGCTGACTAGTTAATTCAACTCTTGCACTTTTCCAGCAAGTGCGCCTATTTTGACTGAGCAAACCTCTTCGGAGACTTGATTTTGTTGTTGATTTTGTTGATTTTTCTTCATTATTTTGCTCATTTTCTGTTCATTTGATTGATTTTGTTCATTTTTATTCATTTTGTTCAGTTTTGGTTCATATCGTCTTCTCCTTCCTCCCTTTTTGTTCATTTTAGATTTTTTTTGTTCATGTTATTCATTTATTTATTTAATTAATTTTCTTCTCATTTCGTTGATACCTTTTTGTAGATATTTATTTCATGTTCTAAACACCACAGTATCAAACCAACACAAACAAAATAGTCAGTAAATGACAACATCTAGGGGTCTCAAGTGGCTTTTGTCTTGTCAAGACGTTTTTACATAATTCTCCATATTTTGCATCTTTCATGCAGTTTTTTGTCTTTTTGTGTCTTCTTTTCCATCTTGTGTATATTTTTTGCACTGTGTTAATCTTCTGTAACATTTTATAAATCGTTTAAAGCCTGAAATAAAAATCTGTCACCGTGATAATGATCAAGATTGACTGTTATCGTGGTAGGAGATTCAGCTGCATCACCCAGCTCTATCTGCTCCCTCTTCCTCTTTTTCCATTGCTCCCCTCTCCCTCCCTCCTCTTGTCTTCATATTCATCTACTCCCTCTCTGGAGAATAAGGATGGGAGTGTGTCTGTGCAGTGCTGCCCAATTACTGCAAGGAAGACTGTGTGTGTGTGTTTAGGATCTACTGAGTGTGTGTTTCTCGGCTGTTTTGACCTACCTAAAACACCTCCAGCGTTCTCCGTCTCCCTCTCACTCACTGAATCAACAAAACTGCCGTGTACCCCGACGATTCACGAGCGCAGCATAGGGGAGACCATTGAGACGGTGATGGTAATGTGAAGAGAGCAGCTGAAGTTTCCAGCTGGATGAATTCAGGAATGTTTCTCTTAAGTCACACGTGGGATGATATGGGAAGGTTCAGCGTTGCACAATGCAGATAACAAGGTGATTTTGAAACAGTTACTGGTGAAGTGTAGAGATTTCACAGAGATAAGAAAGAACGCAAATTACAGAAGTTCAACATGGGAGTCCATATGTACAGCAGTTCTACAGTAATTCTAAGTAAAAGCTGCAAAAATGATCACAGTTTAAGGATTTAGAGCAAAGTATTAAACAAGCAACTGGAAATTTGAGTTCAACAGTAAGCTATGCAACTTTTCTTCCCAAAAAAAAAAAAAAAAAAATCACATAGTAAATATATATATTCTCATCCATTAATAATCTCTCCCAATCTTCCCTTTTGTGGTTCTGTCAGTGGGTGCAGGTGGATTTATCTGTACAGACCCTCCCCTTTGCCTGGAGGTTCTATTTTGTGCTCGTTTCTGTTTGATTTGTCTCTGCATGTGTTGTTCGTGCAACCCATACATTGGCTGGTATTTATGTCGCCAGCCAATCACAGTGTCACACAGCTCGTTGGGGCAGAAGCAACTTGGACTTGCATTCACAAGAAAAAGACACTAGACGGATATTTTTCCTCTGGAACTTTCCCACGGAGCTTTGTCAGGGTGTGGGTGAGTTTATGTCTGCTATCTAGTGAACACACTTTGACAAGTAGTAGAAAATCATCATGTTTGTCTACTTTTTTCCTCAATATTGGGTCTCCATACGGTGTTCTAATGCCTACTTGATCATTGAGCCTCTCTCTTGCTGTCTGCAAGCGGAGAAGAGGGGGGCCTGTTGAACCTGTCAGGAATGCCATCTTTGATATTCATTAGATGTTAAGCGAGTGCTGAAATGAATCAAAGCAAAAGCACGAAAGCAGGGATCTCCTGCCGGCTGCTGGTTGACCATTACCTGTGTTTGAGTGGACTTCAAAGAAATCTCAGTTCAGACAAAGACAGAGTTCTGAACATCTATGGGACTGTTCCACCAGCACCTACTCGGCTCTACTTGACTCAACTCTACTCAGTTTTTAGGGTTTTCCATTAAGTGATAGTACCCAGTACCAGGTACTTTTGTAGTACCTGCATGTAACATCAACAGTCCGCAGGCCACTCATTGGACAGGATGTGACATCACTGCAAGCATCTTGAGAGCGACTCTGATGCAAGAATCCTGGCAACAGTGACCATTTTTTTCTATTACCGTATTTTTCGGATTACAAGTCACGGTTCTTGCATAGTCTGGCTAGGGGAGTGACAAATACATCGGAGCGACTTGTATTTTAAAGAATTTCGAGTATAGGGTGTTTGTCACACTGACAGCCACTCGACGTCGCTCTAGGCTTGTGTACCTTCATCTGCTGCATCTGTATTACTAACAATTTAAAATGTAGACATTACCGGTAACAACCATACCTGCCATCAGCTTAACACCGAATGTGCCGTCACTTACCCGTTGAGGCGGGGAGGCGAGCCGTAAGCTCTCGCTTCTGGCGTCAAGCGCGCGGCTGCACGCGTTCCCTGAACAAATGCGACCTGTCATCCAGAGCGACTAATACATGTTTTTTTCTTCTTCATTATGCATTTTTTGGCTCGTGCGACTAACATTCTGGAGCGACATAACCCGGAAAATACGGTAAATGAAAATGGAAACATGTAAAACAACACCGTGGTCCTACGACGAGGTGCAGATATTTCTGTGCTTGGTGACTGACGAGACAACCCAGAGGGAGCTGGACAGAGCCTCCTTGCTATGACAACAGCGTCCACGTGCTCAATTGTTATGGAAAACAACAAGGTGAGTAGTACTAAAATCATGTGATGGAAAAGGGGCATTAGATAAGTCTATATATGTGAATCTTAGTGGATCCACTCCTGGCTCCACTTTTCCTGTTAAGATTATGCAGCCCCAGGCATCTAAGTCACAAAAACACTGAACATGCGTTGTACAGGAAATGAAGGGAAAGTGAAAGAATCAACTAGTTTGTCTGAATGCCTGTGTTCACTAATATATATATATACACACACACACACACACCCACTTAATAGCAGAATTTCATCTTTTCTTGTTACAAATTATAGTGCTACCGATCCCAGACTGTGACAGGATGGAGATATGAACGTGGTCCATGTAAAAGTAAAGCTCGTTGACGCACCAAGTATGCGTACACCAACATGGGATTGTCAAACTAAAATCGCAAATCTCTGCCTTTTTTGGCAACAAAGCTGCAGTTTTCCACACAGACTTTGTCAAAAAGCACCAGTTCAGTGACTGCATCTGCCGTCTGACGTGATAAACGTCACCAACAGTCAAATTGTGTCACCTCCACACATTTCATTGCGGGAAAGTATTAAAAGAGGTGCAAACCACCACAAGTCTGGTCATGCTGAAGCTGCAGACATCTTCAGTGGCTCTGAGCAAACTGTGGAGACATGAAGTGGGGAATTACATCACTTACGCAACTTTTGGGACAGTTTTTTTTTTCTCAGCATGATTCAACTGAGTTTGAATCACTCTCTTGCCATTGACTACTGTACAAAGAAAACTCCCATGGGCTGCACCGAAGGGGCAGGATTCTCCTCTCTAGAGTAACTGATGAATAAATGTGGAACCGAACATTGAACCTGCCATAAAAATGCATGAGATTCAAAGCTAAATTTCATTTTTTGGGTTGACGGTTTCCATCAAAGCTAAAAAATATATCCACCCAAGAAGTATGATAAGACTGTTTGTGTCAAACAGACACAAAAGACTTTTAAAGTTTTCACTCTAATTGGTTGATTTAAAGGAAAACTTTGTATTTTTTACTATGAATTTCATCATTAGAGCCTCTCAGACCATCAGATGTTTAAAAAACAAAACTCATTACACTGTTTTTCCTACATTTCATTCTTTCATGTGTCTTAAATCTGCACAACAGAGGCGGTTAAGTACAAGTTTACCACAGTCTGCGCTGCCACAGTTATAAGAACTGCAGTGGCTTAAAAAAATACTAAAACTATTTAAAAGTTTAAGTGGCACGGAAATTAAAGCCTTGCTTGATTTTCCCCTAATTTCCTGATGTCTGGGAATGTTGGACTGATTTGAGACGTTTGTGAAATGTGACCAGCGTGACTAAACATCCGCAACTTCTAAAACTCCCTGCCATTGTTGGAATGATGCAACAGCTCCTTCACTGAGACGGAGGATAATAATGTCCCACAAATGACCTCTTGAAAAGACAACATCAACATGGATCCACTTATTAAAACTTTCGAAAGACAAAAATCATCTGACCTTTTAAATCTCTGCTCACAGGGGGAAAAAACGTGTTTCTGCCAAAAAAAAAAAACCCTCGTGTCACTGGAGTGTGTCCCATTAGACTTGAAAAATCAATTTTTAACAAACAGCTTGTGTTAGACTGAGGAGCTTGGAAACGGTAGTAAACATGGCTGTTTATCTACTGGGAAAGGTTTAATAAAACATATAATTGAGATGCATTAAGAACCGGAGGACACTTAATGGGAGAACAAATAGGCTTCTGAAGCTTTAGTCTTAATAATTATTGTTGTCTTTAAGTAAATATGCTACAGTTTGATACTTCTGCTGACAGAGAGTTCATATTTTACATTACGGCGATGAAACAGTAACAATGTATTTTCATAGTGTCCAACATCTGGACACACCTTTTCCTTCAGTGTTTTCTTCTTTATTTTTTATTACTGCATTTTTGGACTATAAGGCGCACTTAACATTAAATTTTCTCAAAAAATTAGACTGTGTGCCTCATAATCTGGTGCACCTTATGTATGTACCAATTCTGGTTGTGTTTACTGACCCCAAACCAATTTTATGTGGTACACGGCGCTAAAAAATCTGTCAAAATGTTTTAGTGCGACTTTGGTAAGCTACAAAGCCGCGCTGCTTGACGGATTGCCAGAGCATTACGTTAGTCAGGAGCCTCGCAAAGTAATACGTACTGTACTTCAACATAATGTTATGGAGTGTGTATAAGGACCCTAAAATGGCACCTGTTAAGAGACATGCTTACAAAGCAGATTTCAAACTCAAGGCTATCAGTCACGCAGTAGAACATGGGAATACAGCAGCTGCAGGAGAATTCAACATTAATGAATCAATGGTACAGAAGTGGAGGAAGCAAGAAGATGACCTGCGCCAAGTAAAGAAGACCAAACAGAGTTTCCGAGGGAACAAAGCAAGATGGCCACAGTTAGGACAAGGTTGAACAGTGGGTTATTGAATAGAGAACAGCAGGTACAGTGGGGACAATAAGTATTGGGAAATGTAAAAATGTGCAAGTTCACCCATTTAAAAAGATAAGAGAGGTT
>JAQQAE010016971.1:0-11613 GCA_029823295.1 Pseudamia nigra
CGGTCTTTACACACACAAATGGTGCAGGACTTGACTGGAATTAGTCCATATATAAGGCGCACCGGATTATAAGGCGCGGTGTCATATTTGGACAAAATTGACGGCTTTTAGATGCGCCTTATAGTCCGGAAAATACGGTAATCTAATGGGGATTCTTGATACATTTCTAGATTATTTTTGTTTCTTTGTACTAACTTTCTTGATTGTCCAGTTCATTTGTTGATTAATTTGATGATTTTGTAATTATTTGTCCAGTTATGTTCATTTTTAGAATAATTTTGTCTTTTTTTTGGCAATTTTGTTCATTATTTTGGTCGTTTTTGTTAATAATTCTTTTCATTTTTGTTCATTTCCTCAATTTCCTGCTAATCCTTTTCAGTTCTCATTTGTATACTTGCTATTATCTTTCATATTTAAAAAGCAAAGTGCATGAAAAGGATTTGTATGGACTGATTTACAGTAACACTTTGAGATAATGTGGATTACCTGGCCAAAACTCGGTCTAACATTGGATTATAATCATAACCCAATGTTAAATATAATTCTACAGACATCCTCGGTGTGCGTTTGAGGTCAAAGGTTTATATTTGTGCGTATGGTGGTGTTGTGATTAAGAATAGCACGGCCTCATTAAACCCTAAGCCCACTCTGTGTGTGTTTTGCAGGGCCACAGACGAATGGTGTGCTGCACAGCATGGAACGAGGAGAACCAGTCGTGCAACCTTTTCACCTGCGGCTTCGACCGACAGGCTATCGGCTGGAACATCAACATCCCCGCCCTCCTGCAGGAGAAGTGATTCACGCAAACACACTCTGAAAAAAACAACACAATAAAACAAGAGACTGATCCGAGTCCCTCCGTGTATATACGGTACACATCGACACTGTAATCTGTGGCCTCGCACACGCTGCCAAGTTTGAAGTGTGAAATAAATAGGAGCTTTGCCTTCACAGCTTTTTCACAACTGAGCCAGAGGGTGTGAAAACGTGCATTGTCACAATTAGTGTCATTTACTGTACATATGTGCAGCTGAGCGTGTTCTACTGTTAAACGCAAAGCATGTTGCATTTCTACAAGCCCTGTACTCTATACTTTGGTGCCATGTGCTTAAGTTATATCACGTCTTTTACAATGACGTTCACACTAGAGAAAGCTGTCATTTATTCCTTGTTCCTTTAGTTGTCTCTAAGTCTACTTTCAACAGAAAGGAGATGTCTTATAAAAAACACAGTTGGTGAAAATTCTCATCCTAAAGAGAGAAGCACACAGCACCACTGGATGTATGTGTCTACTATTACTGTCCTCAGCCTCTCCCTCCAGACCCGCCAGAAAAACTCAAACCATCCTTTACATTCTGATGTGATAGGCCAGGGAGTCTACATGATGTCCATGGCACAGACAGGAAAAGGATGTGATCACCAGCAGCTGACTTGCATTTAAAGCAACAGACACTGAATCAGCCTGTTTGATCCTGGGCTGAACAGCAGGAGTATAAAGACATGGTAGAATGATAACTGTGGTATTTTGAAGTGAAATTTAAAATCCACATCCTAAGGACATGTACAAATTAAACTAACTTAGTAAGAAGGGGTGCAATGTGTCTATTAAATTCTACATTGTGCTAGTAGAGATAGAAAGAAACCTACCTGATTTGGCAGCTGTTAAAAAGATTAGCGTTATATTGTGATTAGTGAGGGCAACGCTGATTTCATTTCATTTACTAAAGGCAAGTAAAACATCGTCAGTATCACCATGTTGTTGCCCGAAATCCTCCTAATCCTGGAACTGTAACTTTACAACTCTGCAAATAATTGCAGTTTGATTAATTGTACGGTGCCATTTTTGAAGCTGATGATGAAAATAGCTGAGGAAGGATACAACATTAATAATTATAATCTATGATGCATTGTTCAACTGGAGAGTGGTTAAGTCCCGCCCCCTGTCACTTATCAGCTGTTCTTCCTGGCGTGGCCAGCCTGACGGACCGGACAGATCCACCCAGGAAGAATGGCTGATAAGTCAGAGCGGTCGGAGACTGCAGGTATCAGTTGAAACATGTCAAGGTAAAAACCAAACATCTCCTGCTACTTTGTCTGATTAAAAGAAAAGTATGAAATATCTTCTCGGTAAATGGTCTAACATAATTCAACAGGGTTAAAAAATATTAGCTCACCACTGACGAAAAAAGCTATTTTTGTCTGAAATCAAGTCCTTTGAGGCAAAACCAAGCAGCTGCCTCATTCAGTCAAAAACTGCAGTTCCTTCAGTGTCCACTAGGGGCTGGCTCCTAAAGTGAGTCAAATCCCACAGAGCCCCATGTTACAGTGTGCAGCTTTAGAGGAGGGATAAACATGTTTACATGCTGGTACCAACTATCATTTTAGTCTCTGCCATTTTTTTCCACATCTGTGAACATTGGAGAGGGGATGAATTTTTAATAACCTTTAAAGTTAGTATTCAGACCTCATATTTGTGTGGAATTAAGAGCATAGGCAGTTTGATTGACAGGTATAAGTCAGAAACTTTACTGTTTCATAACACCCGCCTCCATTCACAAGTCCATTTTTGGATCAGAGACAGTAGTCAGTGTTGCCAGTATGGCGCTGCCCAGATGCTCTCCAGAACCCTACAGGTGACATCACAGAGGGCGGGACTTAGGCACCCTATAAAAGCAGAAAATACACACTGTGCATTTAAGTGACTGAAATATTTCTGCCATGTTGAAGCGTGTCCGAGGCCACAGAGCTGCTCCTCTGTATTTGAACCTTCTGTTTCTTCAGCATGGATTGTTAATTGTGAAGACTTGACTCCTTACCGCCTTCTCTGTTTGAAGTACATTGCTAATCCTCTGTTTATTAGCTGCTGTTCTGGTTAATTCATATGTTTGGTTACTGCTGAAATATGTTGCTCATGCATGTAGATAAATGGGTTTTGACAATGTTACCTGTAAAGTAGTGAGAGAACATTTATACAAAGGCCAGGATCATTTGAGAAGTGATGTGTACACTAAGCTGTGGCCTGATAAATGGATCTGTGTTGCAGGTTGTGAGAAATAATTACTTAGTTTGCCACAGTGTGGTTCTGTCAATCATTTGTTTTTTTTGTTTTTGTTTTTTTTCCCCTGAAATGTTCATCGTCATAAAAGAAAAAGATCACCTTCAGGCCTGTCGGGTCTGTTTTCAAAATTCAACTCCTCGCTTTCTACATTTGATGATTTCTATTCAGTAAGTCTGCCTTGTTCAATGTTTACAATAGGCTATGAGTTTAAAGTGTTTTGTCTGCCTTCGAGTCTGGATGCAACATGTCAAGAGCAGTGTTTCCCAAACACAGGGACGGGGCCCAAAATAGGTCATTTTTTTGATTGGGTTGCCAGTCATTTATTATCTTTTGTATTATTTTGTGATTTTTTTTAAAAATTTTTTTTTGTCCATTTTTGACAATTTTTTTGGGTTATTTGATTAATTTTATTGGTTATGTTGTTCACTTTTTTATGCATTTCTGTTCAGTTTATGGACTGTTTTAATCGTTTTTGTTCATTTTCTGAATTATTTTGTCCATTTCTATTGTGGGTTATTTGGGTCATTATGTCCATTTTATGTGTACTTTCGTTCATCTTGTGTGCGATTGTATTCATTTTTATTTTTTCTTCATTATTTTGTTTATTTTGTTTTTTATTTTGTTCATTTTTGTTTGTTAATTTGGTTATTTTATATTCAGTTTTTGAAATATTTTCTTTATTTTTTGCAATTTGTTCAGTTTACTGAACATTTTTAAAAATTTTGTTTATTTTCTTAATTTTGATCTTGATTGATTTATTTTATATGCATTTTTCATTTTGTGGACTATTTTATTAATTTTTACTTACTTTATTATTTATTTGTTTCTACATATTATTTTTATTTGTTGTCTTGGTTATTTTGTTTTGGTTTATTGTCTCTTGTTGATTTTGTTTTTGATTTGTTCATTTTTTTTCTTTCTTCTCATGTCATGGGTTATTTGGTTCATTTTCTTTATTATTTGTTCATTTTATGTGCTTTTTTGTTTGTTTTGTAAACTATTTTTTAAATGTTTGTTTCCATATCTTAATGATTTTGTCCAGTTTTGCTCATTTTATTTATTTATTTTTTTGTTCATTTTGGGGTATTGTCTTTGTATTTGTTCATTTCCTTTATGTTTGTTAATTTTGTTCATTACTTTGTTTTCATTCTGATCATTTTTCTTGACTTTTTGTTCAATTTTTGTTCATTTATTTTTGTTTGTTGAATTATTTTTTTCATTTTCTCGATTAGTGTGTTGATTAACAAAACAGGCAAAGATTTATTTTGTCTATTGTGTGAAACTGTTGTTCATTTTCTTCTTTTTTTTAGTTTAATCTTTTTTATTGTTGATTTTTTTGCTCAACATTGTCATTGTTTTGCCCGTTTTTACGCCGGTGTTCACAACATTAACTCAGAATTATGTGAAATTTTGAATTTGGGTCCCAAAGAAACATTTGATTTAAATGAGTTTAGGAAACACTGGTCATGAACAGAGCAATAATAGGAAGTGGCTGCACTTCTGTTGTTCACAGTCCTTGAAGGGCGGCTGAGACAAGTTCATCAGAGTCATGACTGTAGGATTCCCTGTGCGTTGCTGGTTTAGGTGTTAGTACTTCAGCCATACTGTACCTCCTGGACGTCAGTAAAGACCCTCGTCTTCCTCAGCCTGTCGTCAGCTCAGAGCCCTACGTTGCTGTGACAAATCCTCCCGAAGTGAACTTGTATGTTACTGGTCATTTCTGTGCTTCAGTAACTGTCAATAGGAAGTTTAACTCTTGGTGTTTACACTTTGCATTGAACCCTTCGCCTTTGACGATCTCTTGCACCTTTGATGTTGGGTTTTCTGCCTGTGAAAAACGCTGTTTTTTTTTTCGAATATACGGAAGCAATAATGTCTCCTCCTCAGTGTTTCCACAGTGAAGAGTGAAGCTCATTTCTGTCACAGATCCACTGTTGCCCTCTTTCTGCTGCCAGTGTCTGTCCAGCTCCATTCCGTTTGGCATGGCCGGGCTCGCTTTAAAGACCACTACCGCGTTTTTTTCACCACTGATATTTTCATGTCTAAGGCTGGTGACATGGCCACACCCACTTTTGGGGTTAAAAACAAGATTATAATGGTAATAATGCTAAAAGCAATAATTTACCTCCGATATTCTCTAAACTTCATTTGTGTCTGGTCTGTACTGGAACAAGCTAGATGTATTGGAAAAACAGAGTTCGGTTAATCTCCCGGAATAATGAGTAGCATATTAGCTAGCATGATACACAGTAAATAGCTTTTTTTTTAAGTGTCATGCTACTGTAGCTAGTGTGATAAAGTCTATACAGTATTATTCTGAGAGGCTGACTGTACATGATTATAATCTGATGACATATGATTTTTCACATCTACTGTGTTATAATGTAGACACAGTACATATATGTACATGGGATCAAAGAGAAATTCAGAAGCTTATTCAGGTTTATTTTGTGCCATTTGTTTAAATTACAAAAAATTTATTCTATTACACTTTTTCAGCATCAGGGGCAAAGTTTGATGATGTGGCATGGTTGGTCAATTTTAAGCAACTATTAATATTTATGTATGCTAATTAACATGTTTTGTTACATAGGTATTCATAAAGGAGAAATGAGCCATAACTTCTTATAGTTAATTGGCATCCATGAAAATGAGTAATTTATTAGTTTGCATACATTAAATCAACTGTGTCGTGAAGCGGCTCGTCCTGCTGGTGAAAAACTTAAATAAAATCTCTGTTTCTGTTAACTAACAAGGTTTGTTGCAGTTCCACATCTGACCTAAGGTACAAAGAAAATGAACCACAGTAACATTATTCAGTGTTTCATGTCCTCTTAAGCTGGTTCATCAATATAGAACCTGTTTGGGCCCCTTCAGCAGTTTTGGTGAATTCCCACAGTGTGGCGAGATGACGCACATATGTACCGATGCAGCAGCAATTCTGGATCAACCAATCTGAAGCAAGGCAGCGATGAAAAAGTCTTCCCAACAGTCCTACTTTATAACTGGTCCCATGTAGTGGAAACACAAAAAAGCCACGCTGAAGTGAATCCACTGGCAGTGGAAAAGGGGCGTTTGGGGCGGTTTCAAAGATGGAAATGAAGTCTAGTCCTGGTCGAACAACAATCTACTTTCTCAGTCAGGGTCTGACATAGATCTGGACTTGGCCTATTTCTGATTTTACTCCTCATCTCCTGATGGACCATTAGAGCTAATTTGGGGTTAAATTAAGTGTTAAATTAAACCTCCCGGTCCAGTTACTTAAGACTAGTTAAGACTCCACCATCCTGGTGTTGGTAATCAGTTTAAAAAAAAAAAATCCAAGTTATGATTAACTCCTCTAGATTAAGGCCTGAAGCTAGGTGATGTGGCCAAAAATGTTCTGAAATTTTCACATCAGTTGGTATTGACAATTGTCATAAGTCACACAATTTTACTCAGCTTTAAAGGCCCATTTTTGTGCAAATTGAATAGACTAATGTGTTTCCTGCACAAAGACTTAAAAGACAAAGAAGATGCAAAAGGATGTTACAGGACATGTAGATGCAAAAAGATGAAGGTGATGTAAAAGATGCCATAAGATGAAAAAAAATTAAGTAGGAGATGGAAAAAATGCAAAAGGCGCATAAAGTTGAAAATGACCTACAAGACTGAAGAATATTACAAGGACTGAAAAGATGAAAAAGACAAAATATGGAATAAAAGACATGAAAGGATAAAAACAGCTTGAAAGATGCAAAAACACTAAGAAGACATGAAAAGGTGAAAAGAGACAGAAATGACATGAACACATGTACGGTGACTTCAACAAAAAATAATCTAATGAACAAAAATGAGTTCTAATCCTTATGAGGACAAAAGGAAAGTGATTATTATTGTTATTTGAGATCACAAAGGAAAATATATATCACAGTAATTTGATCCATTAAGGCCTACTCCTGACATTTGTTTGTCTCCTGACTTCTTAAACTCTGTGAAACTGCCCCTTTGAGAAGTATGATTTGTCCAGAATTGAGCTGCACTACACTTCTGGAAACCGTTTAATGGTTGCACTTGTGTGGTATCCAAAACATGAAGTCATGGTGTAATTTTCAGCTGGTCAGATATTCAGTGTTTAACTTATTTCAGTGCTGTAAATCCCATAAAATGTATTGATGTACTTGTGTGAGTAGTGTAGATGTAGTTCAGAGTACATGCTGTGAGTGTGCACAAGTTTCCCAAAAGTTCACTTCAAATCACACACTTTCCTGCTGTTTCCACCAACAATAGGATGGATTTTGAAGTAGCATAAATCTCAAAATGTAATAAACCTATTCAAATGCCTTACTGTTGCATTTAAAAAGTGCATTAGCCTTATCCATCTGAGCATCAGTGCACTTTTTCAAATGCTTGTTAAAGAACTAATTGTGTTCTTCTGCACAGTGCCGATAGGATTGATATTCCCGTTTCATTCAGGGAAGTGGATCCTGCGAGCTGCTGCCATTAATGTCGTTTTAATCTGCAGGTAGAAAGGCAGGTCCGATTTGTTACCATATATGAATTCTAACTCAGAGGAAATATGATTTGCGATTGATACATTGAATTACCATGTGCCAGATTGGAAGAGGGAATAGACTTCGCTTCATTGTAGCAAATCTTATTCAACTCCAGCTTCATTTTGTGATTTACTTTGCATACTGTATTGTGACAGGTATGTGCTCTCTGACACGTTCCAATAAACTGTATGATTTCCTTTTCCAGTCTTTTGTGTCTCTGTTTTATCTTACGTATGTACCTCATCCCTAAACTGTTAAGTTACACCAAAATAATTGGAATGTAAAATTAATTAAACAAGTACGCAGTGTTAATTTGTGAAAAAGAACCTGTTATTTTGGTTGACAAAACACTTAATATTTTTAGTCTGAAACTTTTCCTGCAAAGTTTTCCTCCTACTTTCAGTTTACATAATTATCTTTATAGGACTGAAGAATGAACTGATGATGATGAAAACAAAAAGGAAAGGATTGTCTAGAAATTCAAAATAAACAGATATACATACATGACCTGCTTTAGGAGGTCACAGTATGGTCTTACTACTCTAACAATGGACATCACTGGTGAACTTGAAACATAAATGAGGAATTGCTTTTGGATGACTTAACATCTGCCTGTGAGACTTTTTCATTGTGTTTTAAAATCTGTCCAAAGTGACCATTTCAGAGGTCAGTGTTACTATGTGACACAGGAAGCAGCCATTGACCACCAGAAAACACTTCAGGGATGCCCTGTTGGTTTCTTAGGCATCAACAACACTAAACATGTTTTAAAACCTCTCCATATGACCACTGTGAACATCACACTATAGACTTAGTTCCTGACTTGTGAAGCAGGGTTAATCCTGACTTTTTTTTTTTTTTCGTAAGATTCATGCAGTGGAGAGTAATGAGCTGGATTTGAACCTGGGAAGATGCGACTAAGACTGGTCTATTTTAGTGCACTTTTATCAGGTGAGCTACCAATGAACCTTCAGGGACCATTAAAACCTTTTTCCAGGTTTGTTGGTAGTTGTCTCTGGTGGCAAAATCATAAGGCTATACTATGGCAAAACTGTCATTTTTGACATCTTGAAATTTGCACACAAAGTGTTCTATGTGATTGCTAGGACCTAATACTATAATGCATTATTTGCACCTCAATTTACTTATTCTTTCAAAAGATTCATGCAGTGGAGCGCAATGAGCTGGAACCTGAGCAGGTGTGAGTGGGTTGTGTCATGTCCGTATGCTCTGCAGGTGAGCTACCAAAGAACCCTCATGCTGACTAGGCACTTTTACAGCCCTTTTGTATGTTATTTGGTAGTGGTCTGGAGACAACGTCATAAGGCTATAGTATGGCAAAATTGTCATTTTGGACACATCTTTGCACAAAAAGTGTTTTTTGTGATTACCAGGCCCTTATGTAATGCTCTCTGATGCATTTTAGGCACTGTTAAATCCTGTTTCCATGTTTGTTGGTAGTGGTTTAAATCAGCCATTTGTTAATGTCAAGCAATTTATATATTTTACATATCAGTGGTGCATAAATTTGGCTTGTTTTGAGGAAATTCATGGTTAAAGTGATGAATGAGTATGAATTCTTCCAAAAGACAACTAGTATGTATGGTTCAAACAGCCTGTGTACCTCTGTATTTTACTGTATGTGGATTTAAATTATGTCACTTTTACCTCATTTCATCGAGAAGCACCAAAACTGTGGGCAATAGACTATTCTGTGGAGTTTTCTCTCTCCGGCCTCATCCATTAGATTATAGCAGCCTGGCCGTGACCAGCCACTGGAGCAAATTGTCAATTATGATGTTTATTGTAGAGCACACACAGCCGAGTCTGCTGCCTTAGGGGAAGGTGGATGCTGCTGAGGAGGCACAGCTCGGACGCCTCCATCCTCCTCCTCCTCACTTCATTCTTCCTCCAGGCTAATTTGGTGGCTGGTCTGTATGACACCTGCCACCGAGCCTAACAGAGATAACCATTTCCTCACGGATTTCCCCTGGGAGTGGGGGGCCTTTAATATTTGTCTGAATGTTCCTGAGGGCCAATGGTGGCTATAGAAAGTGGTTATAACACAACAGAAAAGGCCCAATATCAATGTCATTTTTGAATTTCAGTGTATTTGCAGTAACATTTCTCTACAAAATGGTTGTTATTAGTTCAAACTTCAGTAGAAGTTTTCCCTGTCTCTGCTGAAGTTTCGAAAGAAAATAAAGTGACCAAAATAATCAAGAATATGAAAAAAATTTAACAATGACCAAAATAACAATGAAAATGCATGAAAATAATAAAAGAATTAAGGAAATGAACAAGATAATCCTCAAAATGAACAGAAATGAACACTCTTTTTTTTTTAAATAATAAGAAACAAGAAAAATAAACCAAAAAGTATGTAAGTAATGCACACAAGAACAAAAAAATGTATATATAGATCAAACATGCGAATCATTGGTATTTCGCTGTGGCGACACCTGAGGGGAGCAGCCGAAAGGAGAAGAAGAAGATATGTTATAGGAGTTGAGAAACTAATCTGTAAAGACAGAATTGACGGATTTCTTAAATGTCCCGTTGTTTTAAAGTGAATCCCGTCGTCTCCAGCACTATGTTTCTCCCTGTCACAGATTGCTGGTCGACGTCTGGCTGACCAGATCCCGTTGGTGATCCGCTACCAGATGCTGCAGGAAGCTGTCGCGCAGCTGCAGAAGGAGATGCTGCAGGAGCTACAGGACAGGAAGAAAACGGTTGTTCTGCTTCAAGAGAACTTGGACATAAAAAACAAGAGGACCAATCTTCAGAATCGCCTCCACCGTCTGACACAGGCCCGTGCGCTGCTGTCTGAATTTAACTGCTTCAATTACATAGAACAATAACCATAAACAGATGGTTATTTTACATTGATAAATATTGCACAAAGTTGTTTTGTGCTTATTTATTAATAATATGTTTTATTCTTAAAATGTTTATGGTTTTAGGGACACTTGGTGTATTTCTCACAAAATACTGTATATCTACTGTAATAAAAATCAACTTGTTGACTTTATTGCACCTCTCACACCTCTCGCTTAATTTGTTGTCTGCCTTTCTACAATGACGTTCCCATTGAAGACAAGTTTAAAATCCCCAAAAAGAATCTTTTGAATTGTTTTTGAATAGTTTGAGTTTTTACGTTTGGGCCTCCCTTAAATAGACTGCATATGTACATGCAATGCTGTATATTTAACAAAGCAATGTTGTGGCTGGCTGCAAATATACACAAGTGTACTGTCACAATATTTCCTTTACTGCTTTTTCTTTTCCAAAAAATGAAAGCAATTCAGAATAAAAAATTGAATGAAATAAAAAATGTCTCAATTTTTTTGTTTCTAATATTAACTCCTAACAATAAAAAGCCTACTATGGTATGACCATAGTAGTTCTAAACACCATACTTTAGTGTGTTAGTTCCTAAATAAAGTATAGTCTACAAGTTATTTACCTCTAAAGAGCTCAGTTTACACAACGTTCAGGCAATTTGTGCTAAAAGTACCATTTCTGACAAGCCATAGTTCTAACACATAACTAAATAAACATACTTTTTGTGGTAAAGTCATGCAGTGTAAAAAAAAAAAATTCTCTTACCCCATTAATTCCTTTAATGTCAAAAATCACGTCATAGTTTTAAAAATTTTATATTTAAATACTTACTCTTTCACCACACACACAATGTATTTAACCAAACAATTATACACAAAGTAATAGATCAAAGTGTTACATCTTCATTTTTTGTGAATATTAAATAAAAAAAAATTACCCTACACTGGCTTATTTCAGTTGAGAACTCTGAATGACAAGAGATGCTCTGGAGAATAACCAACAAATGAAATGGAAGTCTAAATCAGTTTACTGCTCAGTCACTGTGCAGCATATTATATAATTCTTAATTTTATATAAAAAATTATTACAGTTTTTCTCGATTGTTTACACACATTTTCTGAAAGGATGCCTCATATTCTCAGAACTCTACACACAAATCAAAAAATCACTCACACA
>JAQQAE010016972.1:0-11613 GCA_029823295.1 Pseudamia nigra
AGTTTTACCCAATATTTTAGCATTCCATGACATTTTAAGATGCATAACATCAGTTATCAGTTGTTTTAAAAAAGAAAGACAGAAAAAAGAAACAAATAACCATATCGTGTAATGAGGCTACAGTGTTAGTCACTCTGCCGCCAGTTCTTGCAGTCTTTTCACGTTCTTGTGCATTGGTATGCAATTGTACAATCTTATGGATACTCTTCACTCTTCAAAGTCTACACTGAGTTTTAATCAGTGTGGACTTTTTATATCCACTGTCCATCCAGATGATGTCATAGACAAGTATCTATAACACCTACTGTATCTATCTGGATGGTGGGCCCTTTGAAGCGATGACACATAGTCCAATGAGTTTTAGATGAGTCACATAGATATATTTTATATTTATCACTCATCTAAAACTATTTAAAACTATTTATGAATAATCTGTGTTTGAACAAGGCAACAGATATAAATCTCAATTGTCTTGTAATTTAAAAGGAAAACATGTTCATATACTGCAAATAGAAAATGTTCATAGAAGTATGAAGAGTCTCAACTCAGTGTGTCAATGTAATGTGATCTTTGCACATATTTAAATCTGTAAACAGACATTTGTATGCATCGTCAGCTCTGTGAAGTCAGAAATCTGTACCTGAAATCCTTATTTATTCAGGTTGTGATGTGTGCATTTGTAAAATCATTCATCCTACTGTGTATTCAAATTGCTTGGTACTTGTGCATGGGTTGAAAGAGACATTTGTGTAACATTTTTACACTTTTTTCAGTTGTCGATCATTTAATGCTCATTTGTGACTATTTGAGACAAAATTCTCAGTATAAAGATATACATGTCTTTTTTTCTACAGGTCTGCAAACTAGTAGAGACACACAGGCAGATGCTGGTTTGCATAAAGCATGAGAGATAACAGAGATTAAATCTGGTTTTACTACCTACAACCAAATGCTTAATTCAGCTGCTGACAGATATGCAACAGTAGACTCAGACGGAAAATGTAAACAGATCATTATCAACAATGTGCTGTGTTGTGTGTCCGGTTCAGTGTTAATCTGTGATTAGGGATGGAGCAGCAGCTGTTGACGTTGCCAGCCAAAGCTGTCATGTACTTATAGCCTCTTAAAGATAACAACCCATAAGACATCAATGCAGCTGTGATTAAAGTTAATTATGTTGTTATCAGAGGGTACATTATGTTGCTACCATGTCTATTGTGTCCAGACAGCGGCTATGTTTTGGTTGCGCTATGTTAAGTAAAGGTCTTCTAATATCTTCTGTGGCCTTTCATGTTACATAAGTCAGGTGGGTCACTGTGGTGGACTGGACCTAATCACCCACCTGCAGATAACTCTGATGGAAGCTCTGAAGCTGTTTGTATTATTATCATCTCATAAAGTTGTTGTTGCATGGTAGAGCTGCATCTTAATGAGCTCAGGGAGTCAACACAGAGAGAAGCAACATGGAAAGAAATATGAATAAACCCAAAAGAGCTCACTGCTCCCAGACAACCTCCACTCTGAATTCTGAGTTTGTAAAGGTTATAAAATGTATAAGGTTTTTCTAAATTGAAGCATATCAAAGTCTGTTTCCATTCAAAATCAGCCAAAAATGTGCTGTGCCCACACAGACTATAAATGATGCTACGTTCAAATAAAGCGCACCACACTCAGTATGTGCAATACATCATAAGGCGGCACAGTTAATCATAGATAATCCTGTCATTTTTTTATGATTACTGTAATTCAGTAGTTCTAAAGTTTACATTCAACACCAGCAAATCAGTACTAAAATCAAAATCAGGGGCAAGAGAGGCATAGTTAATTACTAGTCTCTTTTGACGGTATCAGTGTTTAAAATTATCATCTTTCTGTTCATGGGGAGCAACAACAGGTGATGCAACTAGTTTAAGGAAGGACAGGAATATAGTTGAAGTAGTGTGCATGTGTATGTATGTGTGTGGCTGTCAGTGCAGCCATTACTCCACTGTGTCTGCTACTCGTGATGGCTCCTCCATCACAGAAGCAAAACAGGTTTTTGCCTCCTAAGATGTTTTTCTTGGAGATGTTAAAAGGCCCCAAACAAATGAGTGTTTAGATAAGTCCTTAAATACTTGAACAAAGCTGAAATACATTAAATAATTGTCTGAATAAACTGCTGGACAATCTGGCATTCTAGTAAATTAGATCGGTGGAACTGCTTTGTTCAAATCAAGAGTTTTACTCAGAAGGTGTGAGGTATTTTAAAAGCATCTTAATGGATTATTTCATAGAATCTGCCGTCAAATAAACAGTGCAAATTAGCTTACTTTATTTACTGTATGCTGTATATTTGTCCCAATACAAACTGTAAATAAATAAACCAGACTGAAGAAATATTGTTAATGACTGTTAATGCAAGTGAGACTGACTCTTCATTACCTTCAAAAAGGACAACATGCATCAGTGTTGTAGTAAAAAACAAGTATGACTAATAAGCCTGGGCTCTAATGGTAAATAAACAGAGAAATAAATGAGGCCATCTGCAGATTGTATTTCTGACTAAAATCCAATCTTTTGAAACTATCCACACTGTTCCTAAGTGTTGAGGTGAAGCTATCTGCAAGGTTGATCAGTAATCGTACATACTGTTAACATGGCTGCACATCTTCCTGTACAGACTGTTCCCTGGACTGTTTTTCTCCACGTTGTTAACAAGTAGCAGCATGGATTTTGTTCAGCACTTACTTGGGATTTAACATCATCATTGTATGATTCTTTACAAAAACTTGAAACCCAGTATGTCTGTCCAGAGCTTCATATCTTGAATAAATCCAATCCACATCACTTTTTAAACCACCTCCAGCCAGATTCCATGTGGCTTTTTGCTGTCCAGACTTTCAAAAATCAAATTGAATACCAACTTGGGGTGTCAAAAAATGGATTTGAGCTGGCAGTCTGAACAAGGCCTAAGTGACTGTCAGACCAGGTCCAACAGTTCTTCAGATTTGACTGGACCCATTTTGCAAAGCTGCTGACTCTCTGTTAGATACTTTGGATGGTTTCAATGGGAATCAACCGAATAATCCTTTGGCAGTGGCAATGTAATATACTACTCGCTGAGTTGCACAATACCAAACTGTACAATATTAATCAAGCTAGAAGTTGTTGCCACCCTTTATCAGCTGGCAGAGACACCTCTCTCAGTTTTATGTCTGAGCCAGCAATCACAGTGAGTCAAGCCTCCTAATGACTCTCCAGGCCGGTTCCTGGTCCCCATGGCAAACTCTAGAGTCGGCGGTGGCCCGGGAGGAAAGATGATTGGAAAGAAAAAGCGATGTAGGTCAGCACAAACAAGGCATCTTTTTAAAAAACCTGTCAGATATCAGACTGGAGCTCATTCACTATTTCCCTTGTTGCGGCTTGTGGCTACAAACAAGGAGCTGATTTAAAAGTAACCATGAAAGGAAAGTGAAAGAGACATTACTGCAAAGGTGACAGCAGTGGAAAACAAGACTGCCTTCATTAATTATTAAGCAAAATTAACTTCAGATTAAATGTTAGGAGACAAACTCTGTCTTATCCCCCCGTAGGTGGTGAGTGTGATTTACAAAACAGTGGATATGAATCTCAAGAATAAGGCAAAGGAAGTCTATTCAATGAGCATCAAGTCAGATGAGTCCTGTAGATGGCTCCATTAGTTGTATTAGCTTGCATGTTGAAGAGCCAGGTGATTTGTCCCTGTTGGTGGTGAGCGCTGAGTGGGCTGACACTGGAGCCTGGCCTTCATCCATCATGGGACATGGGACCTATATTGTGTTTCATGGTCTCCTAGGGCAGTGTATGATCAGCAAGACCCATATCCAGTATGTTTATGGAGCCATGCTTCCTATCCCAGCCTTGCTACTCACCCTCATCCCTCATGTTTTCACCCATCTATCCACTTTCCCTTCTTCAACCCATACTTCCATTTGCTCTCCCCATTCCCTTATCAATTTCTGCTCCTTCTCATACTCTCTGAAGCCCCCGTTTTGTTTCTCAATGAGAATTTGTTTCCTCATCTCTCCTTCATTCCCTCTCCACCTCTGGCTTCTCCATTAATCTCTTCTCCACAGTTTATTTAATTGCATCTATTAAACCCTTTTTTCTTACTGTGCCCTGACGTTTGCCAGGAAGCCTGTCTGCCTTTCCTCTTTTCCATTCCTCTATCTCCTTATTCACCTAATCCACCCTTTCCTGGGGCTGTTGACTGGCATTGTGATGGGATGTCACAGCAGTGCTTCTCCGCCAGTGCAAATGACTGTCACCCTGGCCAGACCCTGATATCTTATATCCAGCAGAATATAAAAAAAGGAGGGATTTTTCCCAGTGGACCTTTTCATGAATACAGTGTATATTCTATAGTGTTTATTTTGCATTCATTTATCACCATACATAAAGCCGCACAAGCAGAAATTTTTGAGGTCAGGAGGCAAATGTTAGTTAGATAAACAGCACCACTGTAAATTCATTAGACATTGTTTTGGAGGCATAAGGAATAAATATAATAAATCAGAACACTACAGTCTTCTATTTACAGTATCAGGGATGATTCTTAGATCAGAACCTAAGAAGGGCTTAATTTTAAATATTTCTACAACTCTTTTAACAAGTTACTATTGATATTTTATTTATTCATCTATTAAGTTTAAACCATACAGAGCCTATAAAGTCCCGTGAGGTAAGATATCTAATGTAAACAAGAGAATTTATGTTCATTTTTATGGGATTGTTTTGTCCTATCTATTTCATTTTGATCATTTAATTGCTCATTTTATTCCTTTTTGTTCATTTTCTCCAAAAAGGATTTTTTTTTTTTAATTGATCTCATCTTCATTTATATTGTTGTTCTTGAATATTGGTCCTTTTGGTATGTTTTAGGCATTATCCATCCATCCACAGGTATTATTTTATTCCCTATTTTTTTGCTGTTTTGTTGATTTTATTGCTTATTAAATTCTTGTCTGGTCATTTTTCCTCCCTTCCTTGATTATTTGGTTTATTTTTGTTGAATTTCTTGACTATTTTGTTCATTTCTGCTCATTTTTTGCATTATTTTGTTTGGTAAACCTCAGTTTAAACACATGTTCAGGGTTTTCCTAAGGCCCCTGGAGGCTACTTATTCCACTACTAGATTTGAAGATCTACATCAAAACGTAATGTCACAAAACCTCATTCACACATTTGGGCATGCTGAAGGGAGTCTTTCCAGGTTGCAGAACCGTAAGAGAAAAAAAAAGCTGAAATCCAGCACATTTCAGAATATAACAGCCTACATTTTTAAGAGCAGGGCTAGAAACTCTCTAAAAAAGCTGTGTTTTCCAGCAACAAAAGCAGAATGTTGACTTTGAACCAGGATTTGATCATGAAACACAAGCATGAAAAGGTTAATTCAGTTAATTTCACGTTCCTCAGTCTTTTGTGCTAGAGTCCTCTTTTGCGCATTCTGCTGGTATTTTTTGTTTCATTTTAATCTTCCCTAATCAAGTCTCTTTATCTGTAGATAGTCACATTATCGAAATTTATCAGCGTGCCAAATGGAGCATATTTTGCAGCCTCTCTTAATCAGTGAAAAATAGACTTCCCACAAGACAAAGTACGTGACATGAGGAGATGAAAGGTCTCTACATTGTCCCCTGGGACATAACAACCTGTTTTGTCCAATTAAACTGAAGATGGCTTGCAACTCAGTCCTAAATTGAGGCCGCAAGGTCAGAAGTCAGGGTTTTGAGTTGCACCTCAGATCGATGCATTCATTCATGTGGGACATTGCCCTCGACCTACCAGAAATTGTGGGCAGTAATTTGTATTTCTTTATATAATGGTTTTGGAGTATTGCAGTTTTTTGGCCAGATAAACAATAAAGTGTGAAATCAGAGCTTGTTTTAGGCTGATAATCCAGACTATCTTTGTAGCAGAATTGCAGCTTTGGCTGAGGAAGTCAGTAGATAGAAATATGTAGGAGCTGTTCATTTCTACCACTGCCTGTTGTTTTGAGGATCATGGCTAGAGGTTATTTTGCACTTTTTTGACATTTATGAATCAGCCTTTTTCAACATGAGCTCACACATTCTCAGGGATCTGTGCGGTGGTGTTTTTTGCGGAGTCAGTGGAGGTTGAGAAGAAGGTATGAGGAAAGTCAAACAGAGTGTTCCAAGAGAGCATTTAAAAGGCTTTCTATATGTTTGGTGCTATTGCCGTGGGCCTTTTGCTATTTTCAATGTGCCCCTTTGGTGGAACTTCCTTGAATTTTTGCTGCCCTCTTTTGAAGGCTCCTGTTACTGTGGATACTCCAACGCTGTGTAAAATACATGGTACTGAGTACAACCTTAAGTGGGAGCGCACATTTCAGTAGTCATGGTTACAACAACCTCTAAAGATGAATTATGTAACTGGAGTTTTAGACAAGATAGTCAGTAGCAGAGAGGGGCAATGTGCAAACATCTTTTTTTTTAATATGGGCAAATTCCAAATATTACCACTGAATGATGATGGCAAAAATGTGTGTTCTGTGCTTATGTTTGGCTTTGGAAAAATATGAGTACATGTGACTGAAGCAAAATAAGTACCATTTGTTGTGGATTAACTGCAAAGAAAACAGTTCCGCCTCTTTTTTTAGTTTCAAAGGCATGTGTTTGCAGCACATCTTTATTTAACGGGACAGACCGTGGATTTGACTATGGAATCATGTTTGGTTGTGATATCATGCAGAACTACTGCCTGGCTGTTGCCTGTGTATGTTGCCACGTGTGTGTTTGGTTGTTTGTGCATGTGTGCAGGTGTGTGTTAAGTCTGACTCTTAGCAAACATGTATCTTTGCATGCATGGATGAACACACTACCACACCCAATTGCTCTACGTTCCCCAGGCTTTTTCTGTGTCAACAGTCATGATTTGAGGACACGGTGCAGGTTGCAGGTTGCAGGTTTTTATTTGCCTTCCGTGTCACCATACATTAATCTGTGGTGACTGTGATGCAGATGTCATGACTCTTCCACTATGCTATGAATCATTTAGGAATGCATCACATTATAAAGTTTATTTACCAAGATGCATTTGTTTCCCAAACCCTGTTGTGTATCATTTACTAATTGACTTACAAAACTATGAATATCATTTGATATGAAGTGTTAGAGCATTTAAAGGACGAACCCTTTTAACGGGAACCTAAAACTACTAAAACGGTGCACTTGTGAGAAATAGTCATAGAAACAAAGTTGAAAAAGATTAAATAACAGAAGGAATAACAGAAGGAACATTTTGTTTTGGGGGAAAAAAATGTTATTAGTCCTGTTATTTTAATGCACAATACCCAAAACTGAAAATCACCACTAGGAACACAGTTTAATTGCAATGTGCACTAAATATATTGACTCAATTTAATATCAATATAGCCCATTTTTACATTTGCTAAATGAAATGTATATATCTATGAGTCTGCTGTAGCATGTGGTAGTTAACAAATGTTAAGATGCTTTGTAACTGTATGTGCATATCTGCAATCATAAGCACATTAGCATCGTGTCTGTGACACACAGCTTCATGACATGCACATTTAGCTCAAAGCGCAGACGTTTCTTAGCAGAGGCTTATGGAGCGCCTAGGAGCCTGTAGATTTTCCTCCTCGTTAACTGATAAATTGTGTCATCAGCCTGAAGTGGAGGGACTACTTTTTTATTGCCTTCTTTTAAAAGTGTAACTTCACCCAAGGCAGTAAGCCAAACTCTACTCCCTGCATACTAAATGTGGGTTAGGAAACTCCAGGTGCTCAGGATAACATGCCTACAGAACAGTGGGCTGTGCTGAGATGCAGGACTTTTCCCCTCTACAATTCCCTGAAGTAGATGTTAGTGTTAGTGTGGTGGAGGACCAAGGTGGTCCTGAGTCATATCAAATTGACCCAGCATTCCCCCATGGGAAGTGTATCATACCAGAGGCTTAAAATTATCATATTTGGAGGGAAATGTTTCTACAAGGGTCATAAGCAACAGACTGACCCTGATTTAAAAAACTCTTAGCTTATAAGTTACTGCATTTAATATTAAATAATCAAACATTTCACATCAATAAAGAAAACTGGGTCACATTCATTATCTCAACAAATATTACTGGCTTGAACGACTTCATGTGAGAAAAGATACATAAACACAGACATAAGTTCCAGCTATTAATGATGTTAAGAAATACGCGGAATGTACTGGGGTCAATGTAGTCTCACACTTCTTAGTTTTTGCAGATGTTAAAAAAATGCACCTAAAGTGAAAAAATAGGTAAAGCGTCAGAAAATATCTGCATTATTTTAAAATATTTTAAAGATGCATAAAATAGTCAAAAAGCTCAGAAATATGCATTACAAATGCTTTATATGCATGTTGTCAACACTCTGCATTCACCACTGTATTTCTCAGTGAGAAGATGCAATATCTGCGGTAGCTGAGAAGTGCAATGTACTGTAGGATTACATATTGCGAAACAGTTTTACAAAGCTGAAGACAAATTTACATTTCAGAAAACAAATTTACATTTAAGAAAACAATAACATTTACAAAAACAAATTTACATTTCAGAAAACAAATTAACATTTCAGAAAACAAATTTACATTTCAGAAAACAATTTAACATTTACAAAAACAAATTTGATTTCACAAATGTTCATTTGTTTTCACAAATGTAAATTTGTTTTTGCAAATGTTAATTTGTCTTCTGAAATGTAAATTTGTTTTCTGACATGTAGATTTGCTTTCTGGAATGTAGATTTGTTTTCTGACATGTAGATTTGTTTTCTGAAATGTGAATTTGTCTTCAGCTTTGTAAAAGTGTTTTGCAATATGTAATGTTGCATTGCACTTCTCAGCCACTGTAAATATCCACAGTGCACAGACAGTGCAGCAGACATTCATTATCATACGTACTATATTCAATTCAATTCAATCTTTATTTGTATAGCGCCAATTATAATCTCTGATTATCTCTAGGTGCTTCACAATTCGAGGCCGAGACCTCATGACTATACAGAGAGCAAACCCTACAGAACCACCAAGAGCAGGGCAAGCCAAAGGCGACGGGGTGTAGGAAAAACTTTAAGTACTCGAAGATTCAGTCATCATTAAAGCACAAGTCCTAGAACAGAGAAAATAAAAATAAATAGAATCATTGTCTAATTGAATATTAACAGTTAAAAGAACCATTTCTAATCCAGTTGTTTATTTGTGTGTTGTGTGGGGAAGTCGGTGCTAATCAGACACATGGGGACATATTCTAATGTCAGATGAGAACAGCTGAGTGTGTTTGAATGTCTCAGGTCACATGGTGATGTGAGGTCTGAACACTTCGTCTTTAGGGGAGTTCTTGGGGGAGGTCTTCATATTTTTTAGATTTATAATTTTTTTATGTATATGCTGTAAGTCTCAAATTGTTCAGGATAATTCATAGGTGCAGTGTGTAGGATATAGGGGTATCCAGCAGTTAGGTTGTGAATTGAAAAACTCCATACCCCAAACCTCATTGTCCATCCAAGTGGGTTTAGAAGAGCCTACTGTGGAGACCCTCACCAGAGTTAGTACTGTATGTGGATTGTTTATCCTAAGCTACTGTAGAAACATGGAGGACACTGTGGAGATGAGGAATTATTCTATGGTAACAAAAACACAATGAGTCTTGTTCTCAGGTGATTCACTAATGAAAATAGAATTATGTATGTATATGATATTCCTTTTCTGCAAATCGATCAATCCTGCACACTGCACCTTTTTAACAGTAGATGCTGTGTTGAGCCATTTTCAGTCTATAAATTGTCATTTTAAATTTGTTAAGAAAGTCAATATTATTTCACCATAGTAGTATACAGTCATGTCATTTAGTGCACAGTACTGCTTTAACAAAATGTCACTTTGGCTTTCTTTTTCTACCCCTTGAGGTTTTCCTTTAGACATCCACTTGGTTAAGTGCCTGTCTAGATGCATATTATCTCATCTCCAACACGGTTGGGTGTTAAATTTATCTGCCTAAGTTAACCATTTAACTCCTGATTGTGGCTCTCCTATTTCTGGAATGATTTGCAGTAATGTTCTTTTAACTGCTTGTTACCATTTTTCCTATTTTCATTTATCACTGCAGCAAGTTAAAAAAAAAATAAAACAGACAGATGTTAAGGTTGGCAATAGACTCAGACAGTTTCAGGCAGATGGGTAGACAGTGGTGTGAATGCATCTACAGTAAATGTATGCATAATGTTTTCAAACTATACTGGTTACTGTATGCACTGTGTGTGTTCAAGTATTTTCTGAGCTATGAATTGATGATGATTTGTAGACAAATATTCACTGTAGAATAAAACCCTCATTTATAAATAAAGAAGGAAATGCCCTGCAGTGTATACAGTACATATGGTTGATTGTCTAGGATTCATGTGGTGTCTGTCTTGTGTGTTAGGCGCTGATTTAGTGGAGTTCAATGTGCTGTCACTGAGCCAGTCACTTCTACAAGTAAGCATTTATAGACTCTTTGGGTAGAGACCCAGTTGACAAGCATATATTATGTGCTCTGTAGCAAACAGCAAATGCTTCATCCATGTACAGTAGCTGTGCTGCAGTTCACCTGTTTGGAAAAGAAAAACATTTAATATAAATTCATGGTTAAAGCTTTTCATTCATCCCTGATTTTAATTAATCTATAAGGTCATTTTAAAATTCAGAAAATGGCTTTGAGCCCACAAGCTATCTTGTCAACAACATCAAGCAGCACTCCCGCTGAAGAGATAATATGAACTTTTCTATGCACCTGGAAAGCTTTTGAAGGTTTGAATTTTACCAGCTAGCAGTAAAGTTTCTGCGGTCACACCAACAGCCGCTGTTCTTTTCTAACGGTTTATTGCCACTGACAACATTAAGTCTAAAAGTCTAATGAAACAGTGAATTCACTGGTTTGTCTTGTTTTAGAATGTAATTACTGGTATAAAATGCATGTGGCACAGATCATTTTCAAGTTCATGACATTTATTTTGTCATTTAATGAAAGCACTGGCAGAGAAAAATAAAAATTTTGTAAAATGTCTGTTCCACCTTCAACAACAGTGTATCACAGCCAGCTGAAATGATTTTAGATTTAGGATATTTCTGGGAAGCACTGCTTGCAGAAAAGTGAATAATCAATTTTACTTAAGAGTAACAAAATATGTAGGAAAACAAAGAAACACAAGAAAAAAACACCCGGAATAAAACAAATGAAATGTCTTTGAGAGGGGATGCAAACCCTGTACTTTGGAAAAAAATCACCCATTTCTCTTTTGAACTTTTGAAAAGTGTCAGTAAAATGGATTCACTTTAGATTTGTTTCCATAAATAGATTTGGAGCGATCAAAGTGTGCTGCATTGTAAGTGGTGCTGTAGGCTATGTTACTCACATCTCTAATAAACAGAGTAGAAGTCATAGAGTATTATGTTTTTTTTTTATTTCAATGATCCATCCATCTATTTTCTAGCAGGGTGAGGCTGGAGCCTGGAGCCTGCCCCAGCTGACTTATATATACACTCAACAAAAATATAAACGCAACACTTTTGTTTTTGATCCCATTTTTCATGAGATGGACTCAAAGAT
>JAQQAE010016973.1:0-11613 GCA_029823295.1 Pseudamia nigra
AACCATCTACAGGTCATTCCAAAAGTGACTTGGGATCAAATTCTGGCATAATGTTGCTGTAAACACACTACAATCGACCTTTCATGACGACTATACTTAAAAAAGACAAAACAAATAGCTTGAAGTGGGACTAATTTTAACATGGATATAACTAATCCCAACCTGTGATATTTTACTGTTCTAATTGTGAGTTTTAGTACTAGATCACAGGGACAAAACTAATGTATTTCAGCATGGCTGAACTCTGACACAAAGTTGATGTATGCACAATTTTGTAGATATTGTTACTTGGCATGAAAAAAGACATTAACTACTCAAAAAGCCTTAAAATGATGGTTATAAAACCATGTAACTCGAAAGCACTTGTAGAGCTCAAATGTCCACCAGCACAGCACAGTTCCCCCCTACTGGGAGCATTCTGGATGTCCTGTCCTGTATTTGTGTTTGTTATTTGTGGAGTTACAAGCAAACATTTTGTAAATGGCCTTATCTCACACTATTGAAGAATCCAGTGAAAGATACAGATGGTGTTCTGGATCACCTCCAAAATCTATCAGTACTGTATAATCAGCTATACCATTTTATCAAATCTGTACATAACCTGTCGAGTTATCTTGCTAACTAACCAACCAACCAACTGTCTAAAAACATAACCTCCTTCACAGTCGTAGTCACAACTGGAGCTCAGTCTACTTGTAATAGACTATTTCACAGTTCCTGCTCTGTGAACCAGTTCAGTGTTACACATTCAATGAATGCCCAGCATTAACAGTCCCTGAAAAAGTCCCTGAACTGAACACACAATGGGAGTAAATAAATAAACAAACAAAAAAAAACAATACTAGGGAACATATTCATATCATATGGATGGACTGCAGATTAGCACTGACACATTATGACAGCTTCAAACTCAGCGGAACCTCTCTGCAAGCTGATGACGCTTGAATCTAATGCCATGACCAACATCGAGATCCTATCTTCACATGAAAGGCCTTGCGCATCATCACGTATGTGCCGGTCAGATGTGACACGAGCAAATAAGTGATGCCTCCTTCTTTAGCTTCAAAGGGAACTGGCTCGGAGCTGCTCAGAAACACTGCCCTGAACACTACACAAGAATTTCTATGTCTCGCTGTGGTTATGGGGGATGCTGTTCAGCTTTTGTTTATTGTGGTTCTACATCTTACACCTCACTGTAAAACAAAAAGCTGAGCATTTCACTAATGACTCATCACAGCAAGAACACATCATGTTTACAGGGACTGAACAATTAAGTGCCTGCCAATTACGCCAGTGAATGTGACAGGCAAACACTAAAATCTATACTGACAGACGAGGATTCAAGAGTGGACTGATGTACAGTACAGTAGCCGAACATTCAATCAAAATAACTCATCTTTTAAATTCAGAGTTGTGATAAATTCAGTGTAGATGCAGTAAAAGATTAATAATTGTTACTGTAACAGGAGCAGAGAGGAGAAAATAAGTTAAAATGCCTTGGATGCAGCAACAGCTTTGGTGAAATTATAGTTAATCTATTTAAGCTACCAATAAAGTTTTAATGTGCATAATGTTTTGATATCCACAGACAAGTATCATGACTGTAACTCTACTAAATTTTATTATGTCTTTCAGCCTTATCGTTTGGCTGCTTGGCTTGCAATGGCAAATTGTATTCACAGTTCTGTAGTTTCACAAATAATGAGTTTAATAGAACACAAAGCGAAAAAACATTGCTCGAAGTTGAAGCCAGTGTAGATCCTGGGGTTGCTAGATACTGAATTGATTCCTATTGAACTTCTCTGTAGGAATCCTAACTCTGATTTTTTTTTTCCTTCCAGGAGTGAGTCTGGTCTCGTTTGATTTGGATTCTGTAATAAGTGTGTACGTGGACCTTTATTGCCCCGCTAAGGTTTCAACGCACCGATGTTTGCTGTGTGGGCTTTGACTGACAGGTGTGAATGATAGCTTGCACTCTGCCTTGATGGACCATTCATTGAATAAATCTTTTTTCCCCCTTTAGGACAACTTGACTCTAGTTGTGATCAACAGGAAGAACAGCAAAAGATTTCATTGTATAAATGAAGTTTAAGATTCTAACGTACGCATCAGCTAATTAGATCACTCCTCTGGCTTCAATCTGTTGTCTAAAGATGGCTCAAAACTGTATTCTAAAAACCACTGAGGGATGTCACCAAGGCTGCCTTCAGTTATTTTATACAAATGCAGTCATGATTTCAAAAACACACGCTAATGGTATGTTGGCTTGTTCTGTGTTAGCTCTAGAGGTGCAAGACTTACAGAGCCAACAGAA
This sequence comes from Pseudamia nigra, assembly GCA_029823295.1. NCBI lineage: Eukaryota > Metazoa > Chordata > Actinopteri > Kurtiformes > Apogonidae > Pseudamia > Pseudamia nigra. Next base: position 2,315 of record JAQQAE010016973.1, read on the forward strand.
ATGGAAGTGTAAAAAAACTAAATACATGAAGGAACACCATTCTACTGTATGTTATGGTTGGGGCTAGAGTTAAAAAAAAATAAGCAATAGTACTGGAGAACATCATTTTATAAATACACTATCTTGAATTGACATGTTAACTGACCCTAAATGCTAACATATTAACATGTAAAGTTACCTTGTAAAGATTCTGTTTCTTGTGTTTTACACATAATAGAATGATGAGGGCAGTAGTGAGGTACCTGAAACTACAGCTGTAGTTGTTTGTGATACCTTAAAGACAACATGAAACTCTAGGACATGACTATGGTTCATTTTATTTATACCTTCTGTAAGTTATGAGACTGCATAGCTTAGTCACTTGGACAGAGAAATGGATTTTATTATTTTGTCACCAACAGGGAGAGCAGTTTGATGAATGACCCACAGACTATATATCAGTGGACAAAGTGGCCATGACTTCACTCATTAGTTTCTGAAAGGCTGTTTTGAGGCCAATCGGGTTGATGACATTTTGGAGCCAAAAATAGGATGCAACCATATTTGGACAAATGGCAGCGCAGCTACAGATGCATAGTATGTCAGGGGTGTTATGGGTAAGCTAATGCTAGCTGCTACATTACTGATGAGGTAAAATTTGCCAAAGTCATATTGTTGGTGTTGGTTTTGTAAGCACTTACCCATGATTAAAGTCAAGCTTATCTTAGGTAAAACCATGTTGTATTGAATAATTAGAATAAATAGACTCAGTCTGACTTCACTGGCGAGTCAAGTTGCCATAGCGATCTGCCAATCAAACTTCAGCACAGAGGAGATCTGTTAGAGTATTTGCCATAATATCTAAACGACAAAGCAAAATAAAATGTTTGAGACCATGATGACTCCTGATAAAAATGTATTATCTTTGTATTTTTTTAGAAAGAAGGCCAGTGTAACTCTATGGGAGTCGGGGCTTCTTGGAGCCCACTGAACAGTGCCACAGTTCTGGTCATTGCCCACTGAAATGACCATGTGTAATTTCACTGTGTATTTGTAGTCAGGTTTGGTAATTACCATAAAATACCTTTGTTATTTTAGGTTTGCATTAAAGAGAAACAAAATTGTAGCATAGATGAAAGTGAATAAATTAGTAACATTTTTTGCTGTTTCATGTCCTAACATTTTAGTGATTTTAATCCTGTGTCAGTTGCAGTAAATATACAAAATTGTCTCCTGTCTCTAAAAGTGCCAAAATCCTGTGCCAATATGGTACCAGTGTGAAAATTTCCAGTACCTACTTAACTGAATCACTAATCAATGACCAGTCCTTTATTGCCCTCTGGTGGTTATAAAGGATACTACATGCAGCATTAGGCTGCAATAACAGAGATAAGCAATTACGGTAGCTTAGTTAGCTTAGCTAGTAGCTAAAAGCAAGGCCAAATGCCGTGCAGTGTGGTGGAATGTGTGGCTTTACTTCCCCAGGAGGGCAGACAGCAGCGCTGCAATGTGCATTATGGGTTTCAAAAGACTTACATACAAAAGATGGAAACATGTCAAATTTAATGAAACATGTGACAAAGGCATGCGGCTAAAAGTATATCTACAGTATGCTCTGTGTTTGAAGCTAACATGACCTTGGAGATGGGGAGATGATGATGATAGCACAGGCAATTTATTATGGTTACATTAAGTTTGTCAGTGAATTTGTTCATGCCGTTTTGTCTTATTTAAGAGTTTATTTAGTAAGCGGTAGGAGTAACAGTGGACATTGTCACATTGTTTTTACTGTCAATGTCCATTGTCTTATTTTTTAACATTTTGTCTCTTAAAAACATCAGTTTAAGCATCGTTTTGGCACTAGCACTGCTTTAAAAGTTTCCATTTAGTACCAGCATTGGGAAAAATCCCAAATGATACCCAATCCTAGTCTGTACAAATGTTAACAGAATTATATAAATAATATCCATTTTATATTTTTACACATCTTTAAAAGTGTCATTTAAATAACCTTAAGCATCTGTTCAGTGTTGAGTATACCGATGCAATGATGTTTCACTGATCACAAAGCACATATGCAAACTGAGACCATTACTGATCCTTCTAAAACATTTTCAGATCACCATAATTGCAGATCAAGTACCTTTTACCACGCAGTACAGTCAAACTAATATTACACTCTGTTTTTGTTGATGCTCTGAATCATTTGTTTGATACTGAGAATCTAAGAAATGATTAAGTAATGCATGAGCAATGTATTGTGCCAGCTGTCCTTGCTTTCAAGCCATGCAAAGAATCATTGTTTTGTCTGTCACATCACAGGATAATGTGCCTCAATGGAAACAGGGTATTGTATGTATTTCCAATCCACAACAACACATTCAGTGTTTGCAGATCAAACCTTTTCAAATGTCTTCAGAGAGCAACGAGAGCAATAGCTGGGTACCTGAAATGTGGCCTTGAATATAAAATGGTCTGGCCACTCTTCACCTTGTACTGATCGTGGCTTTTTAATTCCTTTCTCATTTGTAGGAGCAACCCAAGGTTCTGTTTATTGTAGGCCACTTCATTACTGTCATGTAGCCGATGTGGTTGCCTTAGTGTGACCATTATGCCATGCTCTTTGAATTTCAATTATCAGTCATGGTCTGATTTGTGCTGTGGACATTACTGGTCTGCTCCAATATCATTTTTTACCATCTTGAGAGCTCGATATCCACCCCTGAAAATCATATCTCTGCTATACTTCATGTCTTTTGATAACATGTAAAACAGTGCACGGCTGGAAAATTGCACTTATTATTACTTTTTTTTTTCCATGTAAAGTCCTTTTCATGCATACAAATGCGTTATGCTGCATAGGCCCAATCACGACACAGATCATTGCTGCATATTAAAGTCACTCAGAGGTTGCTTTGCTCTGTAATTAAACAGATGTCCGTCTTTTAAGGTGCGCCATCAATTCAGGCAGATGATTTTACCATTTCTCTTCAAAGTGCTGCTCTGCAAAATACATAGATGTTTACACAAGGCTGTCAGCCTCGTGTCGGACTCCTGTAAGGTCTGTCTATAAATACATTTACAGTACACTTAGATAATGATGGAGCTCTGACACAATGTCAATTAAGACTCAGTATAGAAAATATATTTATGTACAGTATGTTTCACTTATTTGATTTATTTACTTACACAGTTCTGTGAAAATTTATTTGCCTCATTTCTGATTTTTTTTTTCTTTTTGCAAAAAGAACACGTTTCATCGCACATTTGCGGAAAAAAAACCCAAACATCTTGATCATCCAAAAGATTTTTGAAAAACGATTCTATCAAGTGACGATACAAAGCTAAACATTTTGGAATGTGTGCATCCTGTTACATTTGGTATAAAACTACCACTACATTTCAAAAAAGAACATAAGAAGAACAGTCAGACATGGTGGTAGTGTGATGGTCTGGGGATGCTTTGCTGCTTTAGGACCTGCATGACTTGCCATAATTGATGGAACCATGAATTCTGCTCTACCAAAAAATCTTGAAGTATCCTGGGTATCAGTTTGTGACTTCAAGCGCAAGGTTATACAGCAGGACAATGATCCAAAGCACAAAAGCAAATCCACCTCTACTTGACTCAAAACTAAATAAAAAAATAAATAAATGGTTTTAGTAATAGTAATAGTATAGTAATAAAGGCGACACGGTGGTGCAGTGGGTAGCACTCGTGCCTCACAACTAGAAGGGTGGTGGGACCTTTCTGTGTGGAGTTTCCATATTCTCCCTGTGTTTGCGTGGGTTCTCTCCGGGTTCTCCGGCTTCCACAACCAAAAACATGCACTAGGGTCAGGTGAACTGGTCACTCTAAGTTGCCCATAGGCATGAATGTGAGTGTGAATGGTTGTCTGTCTCTATATGTCAGCCCTGAGATGAACTGGCAACTCATCCAGGGTGTACCCTGCCTTCGCTCTAGTCAGCTGGGATAGGCTCCAGCACCCCCCGCCCCCAACCCTCACGAGGATTAAGGGGTAGAAAATGGATGGATGGATGGTTTTAGGCTGGACGAGTCTGGAGTTAGTCTGGCATGATCTTAAACAGGCCACTCATGTTTGAAAACCCTCCAATGTGGCTGAACTGGGACAATTCTACAAAAACAAGTGGTCCAAATTCCTCCGCAGAGATGAGAAAGACTCATTGACAGTTATCGCAAATACTTGATTGCAGATGTTGCAGCCAAGGGTGGCACAACCAGTTATCAGCAAGAACCTATTTTGCATAGGTGTGATAAATATACAGAGCATCAGAAAAGGGGCAAATACTTTTCACAGCACTGTACCATACGTTTGCAATAGTTGCTCTTTCATCACCACAGTAGTAAACATTGCCCAAGGATGACAGACAGATCGCTTCCTCGTAGTCACTATCCATGCCGACCATTTGCAGTCCGTCACTGTCTGAATTGACATTACCTCCTCCTATGATCAATACCTGGGTTCAATTCCCACACTTGACCCCCAGTCAATTCCTCCTTTGCCAGTGAGTTTGACAAACAGACTCTTTTCTCTTTTTCACACAGGCCATTTTGGACTAGACGGGAAAATACAATTTATGCTGTGGATTCATTTAAGAAGATATCATGTGGAGTTTCTCTGTGCCGCTGGATGTCTTGGCTGAATGAATCCATTGTCATTCATAGGAAACTATTGATCAGATGTAAATGATGATTTGTGCAATGTTTTCAACTCAGCAAACATGTGACAGATGTAGACAAAGAAGGCATCTGCAGTTGTGATGAATGAACATGAGCCCTAGTAGCTTTCAATACTCATTTTAACAACACAGACCACAGAGCGATAGCAGTCAAACAATGAGTTGGATGACTGTTAATTTTAACAGTCAAACATACATTGGATGGGGTTAATTTTACCTGAAGAATAAAACAACCTCCCAGTGAATTACATCTTACCACTCATGTGTTTATCCATTTTCTACCCCTTAATCCTCGTGAGGGTCGGGGGGTGGTGCTGGAGCCTATCCCAGCTGACTTGAGCGAAGGCAGGGTACACCCAGTTCATCGCAGGGCGACACATAGAGACAGACAGCCATTCAGACTCACATTCATGCCCTAGTGCATGCTTTGGTTGTGGGAGAAAACCGGAGTACCCGGAGAGAACCCACGCAGAACATGCAAACTCCACACAGAAAGGAACCCAGGACCTTCTAGCTGTGAGGCACGAGTGCTACCCGCCGCCCCACTGTGTCGCCCGCCTCCCATGTGTAAATTCAACATTTCTGAGCAAGTCATACATGCTGTATCACTCGGGCGCCAAGCAATATTGTCCATTATTCTTGCATCCTACAACTAAATTTCTACTATGATTAGGAGCAGACTTTAATGTAGCAGTTTTAGTTTATTTGATTAGCAACCTTGACCTTTGGACAGAAACCTGTCATCAGTTTATTTCTGAATGAGAATGTGTATGTTTTTATAGAGATGCTGTAGTCGTTAGAATAGGTATGTATTACTTTGGTATGCAACATTTTTTCAGTTCATCCTTGCATCCAAAAGAACATATGTGCTTGATAAAGTGACTTTGTTATAGAGATGTACTCTGAAATCTTCAAATTAGCCATACTGTTTAATTCAAGTGAAAATATTTTCTGAGCTGTGAATGGAATTATATGACTCAAGGATAGTGAAACGCATCAGTACTGGTGATTGGAAATTGTCAAAAATATGCTAGGTGAAAATAGCCCTCTTCATCACTTCTGTCATGAAATATTTTTAATCCTTCACACCTTGACAATGAAAATTTGCACAAAAAACTTGATCAGCCCAGTGGCCTCCCAAACTTCATTAATTTTCCACTGGATGCTGTTATCTGTCTTTTTTTGGAAGCACAAGGTTCATACAAGTAAGTTATTTTGTTGGTTTCAAGCTACAAAAACATATTACCACCCCACAGTGACACAGCAACACAATTTCAGCAGTTCAAGAACACTTCATGGATTCAGTTGCCAGTGGGAAAGGACTATGTAACAGAAGTATTCTAAAAGTACCAAACACTTAAAACAGTTAAGATTATTTTTTTTTTAATCAGGTCATAGTTAAGGGGTAAAGACAGAAACTGTGTTTTTCAGACCTCCGTATGGTTCTGTTTTCCTGATGTCCATGAACTACCCCTCAGTCAGTCACACCTGGAGACATTCAGGCTATAATCACCATATTCATTCTCACTTTGTGATATTTCAGAGTCATTTAGATTGAGTTTGACTCAGAACTGGAAAAGTTCCACAATTAGTATGATTGAAATCAATTGTATATATTAGCATTTGCCAGTTTATCATATATCAGTACCTACCGCTAGAACTTCCTTGGTGTTCATTGCCATTGTCTTAGTGACTGAGTTGTTTTATGTGTCACAGATAGACTTGCTCAGTTTGTTTGAGGCTGATTGCTCACAGTGCTGTTATCATACAGGCTTGCTGCTGAGTGATTTGTGCTGAGGTGATATTTCAAGCTTGAAGCACGTCTATAGTCGAAAAATACCTTACTGCAGTAATTGTGCAGAATCAACACTTCCATCCTTCATCTTTTCCCTTCACTGGACCAAGCAGCGTTTTGTCATCTGCTTCCATCATATGTTCAACGCTACTGTAGACAGACGTCAAGGGACATAGAACATGATTTATACATGTTGCTTTTTTATGTGTTACACTTTTTCTGTTAAAAAGCTTTGTTGAATTCAATAGTGTCATTTTACAGGCCGTTGTTATCCATGTCCCTAAAGTCTAACATAGCATTTTATTTAGTGGAAGCAATAAATATTTTTAAATGATTTTGATATCAATATTTTAGCAAAATTCTGAATATTTTTACTATTTTACTATTTAAATTATTGCACTAAATAAAATATTAGAGTTGGTATGAGTGCATTAACTGGCTTGCTCTACTTTTTATTGACAAAAATAACACATTTCGAGATACACAGTTGTAGTCAAAATTATTTGCAACCTATGAAAATCCCTTTGATAACTTTAAATAACCTGCTCCTGCTTTGTGCCCATCAACAATTCTTCTATTCAGAACTAAACTCATTTATTTTGTTTTTGCCATAATGCTTTTTCAAGTGATGCCTCAAATCCCTTCTGATGTGAATTCTGGGCTTCAGTTCATACACTTCGACCGTTACTAAGGGAAAGAGTGGTGCTATGCCTGATTAAAAATATCACGGTTGTTTTTGTTTTGTTTTTTAATAACCCCGGGTTTTGATTTGCAAATAAAAATAACTTACGACATCTGAATGAAAGTAGCATGCTTTGAAATTCTCTGTTAAAACTCGAACAGCAACAAAGGGGCATTAATAATTTTGACCTCAACTGTATGTATTCTGAATACTACAGTACATTTTATATTATGTCAGCATTGCAGTATTTTGACTACACATAGGACTTTTCATTTGTGTCTCTCAGAAATGTGCCTTTTTAACTTCTATTTAAATTTTATTGAATTTGAAAATTTTGATTTTCATTTTTTTTTTTTAAATAATAATAATACAGGTCTAGGGGCCCTGAAACTGATGGCAATCAGTCACTCTAAACACACAGACACTTTTTATTTAACTAGGCTTAAAACATATTTAGTTAATTTCTGTGTTTTTGTGATAAATTTAAAGTCACTGCCTTCAGACAGTCCTCTGGGACAACTGGAACCATGAGAACCAAAAGGATCACTCTGGACCCACTCTGGGCAGGGTGTCTACATGATAAAATCCATGGCACAGACAGAAAAGGCGTTTGGTCAGCAGCTTCTCATTTCCATGTAAATCAGCAGACATTAAAAAACAGCCTAACTGAAATGACTGAAAATGTGGAGGTTACACATCTCCACATTTTCAAGAAAGGAGACAAACTATGAAAAATCATGTCGCTTGTCTTTGTCTATTATGAAACCAGTCTGGGGGCTTTGAAATATAATGTTAAGATATTTAAAAATCTCCTGAAAAGAATAACCAGATCTGAAAAAAATCATTCTCATCTCTGGATATTTGTGATGTCATAAATACATAGTCTGCTCAGCCAGCTCTTCGGGACTACCAGAAACACTAGGATCATCCTGACATTGTGGGACAATGTGCCAGGGAGTCTTCATGATCGTATCCATGGCACAGGAGAGTATTTGCATTTAAACCTTATACTCTAGGTTTGAAAACCAGGAGTATAGGCACATGGTTGAATAAAGATTCTCTGAAATTTTAAATACACATTTAGCTACATTTGAATTATGTTATTTTAAGGGTAATGCACCAATCTGTGCTTAAACCTAAAGCCTATGGGATTCAGAATGTGAACTAGCCTCTGGTGTCAAAATCCTGGATTCTGTGTATCAAGTACATTCCACCAACTGCCTTCTTGGTAAAAGAGCAGATCCTTCACAGACCAATCATATTAAGATAATGCAAATGCATTCTTGTGACTGGGATGCATACAAATGGCATTGGTTAATGTGTGTGCCATTTTTCTTGTCCGTGTTTGATCCTATAGAGAGAGACTCCATTTAATGAAATTACAGTGTAATAACTTAGGATCAGGAACAAGAACCCAGCCTCCTGTAATCCAATTCACAGTGCCTATCTGTATAGGTGTGTCCAAGTCTCTTCTTCATTTGTCTTAGTTTTTAAAACCCCTCCCCCAAACCTTCCCTTATTTTTCGCTTCACCCTCTCATTACACGACCAGAGGGTAAGGAGCTCCCTGAGACACGAGAGAGACACATCCAAGTCCCTTCATCCCTATTCACCCCCTCCTTTCAAGCCCTCTCATGCGCCTCCCCCAAACCCTCTTATCCCATCCCTGCCGTCCCTTTCATCCCTCTGTCTTCATCCTTTTGAACCTGCCATTTAACAGCCTGTTTCCTACCCTGTATGGTCTTTGTTTTGAAAATTACAACGTGTTCATATGCACGGGCAGGTGTTAAGATATAAAACAGTGTGACTGTGTCTCTGTGTATGAGCCAAGGCTCTCTGTAGCCCTTTTAATTGCCGTCCAAAACATGCTTAAATATTTGATGCCACCAAGATCCCACCAGATATCAGTGTTTCCAAGAAGAGTCAGCCAAGTTAAGACACATCAAAGATGGTGTCAAAAAAATGCGTCAAAAATATTTCGTGGAGGGCTCTGAAAGGGAATACGAGAGTATGTAAAAAAGGTGGGGCCATTTCATCTGTAGAAAGAAAGGAAAGGGGGGGGGAATGATTTATGCTGAAGACGAGTCGGGCTGTGGGGGGGATCCCAACCCAGACCCTGACGTGGACAGTCATATCTCATGGG
>JAQQAE010016974.1:0-11612 GCA_029823295.1 Pseudamia nigra
ACTTGACTGGAATTAGTCCATATATAAGGCGCACCGGATTATAAGGTGCAGTGTCATATTTGGACAAAATTGACGGCTTTTAGATGCGCCTTATAGTGCGGAAAATACGGTAATGTTGCAATGGAAGGCTATTTCCTATTTGCTTGGTTAAATCAGGTGGTGGCTTTTTTGGCCAGGCAGTGTATTATGTTGTTTACAATGAATATGAACTTGTTTTCTTTGCATTATTTGAGTCTGAAAATGCATCTTTTTTATTTTGACCATTTGTCATGTTCTGCAAATAAATGCTGTAAATGCCAATATCCTTATTTGGGGATTTGGAAAATGTTGTTAGTAGTTCAGAGAGTAAAACAAAAATTTTCATTTTACTCAAACACATACTGTACCTATAAGTTCTAAAAGCAGGGAAACTACTAATGTTTTTGTGGTCTCTTTTATTCCAGAGCTATTTGTTCAGATGATTGGAATAATACCTACATCTCCCACATGTCTGATTCAGGAACAGACCTCATTCCAAATATCCAACCAGAATATACTGTCTACATGACACCTGTAAAACTGAGAATATGGCCATGTTCAGAAAAATAGTGGAATGCCAGCACTTGTAAACAATAAATAAAATAAAATAACTACTGTATTTTGAGTGAACACCACCCAATTTCATAATGTACAGTACTTCACTATGCTGAAATGTATTCTTACTCTTATACTGTACATTTAATCTTATTTTTATTCATACTTTTAGTCTTATTTTTACTCTAATTCTTATTCTTATTACTCTTATTCTAACTTTTACTCTTATTTTTAATCTTATTCTTACTCTTACTCTTATTTTTACTCTAATTTTTAATCTTAATCTTACTCTTATTCGTACTTTTATTTTTACTTTTATTCTTATTTTTACCCTTAATCTTATTCTCAAAATAAGCAACACAATGAGCATACAATGAGCAAAACAAGCAACAGATTTTGAACGTGTCATCAGTCCTTTTTTGGATACATGACAGTATAAATGTGCAGCAACATGTATTTGTGCATTTGCCTGGTTCTGGATGTATCGCTTTATTAATGGCAGTTAATGTGCACTTTACATTGCTATTACCTTTACGACAAATAACCTGAATCTGACATCTGAATGCCTACTAAGCTATAATAAACATCCATATCAAAACATTTTTATGTGCAATTTTGATTTAATCTAACTCAAATACTTATTTATGAGTACTCCTATTTAAATAATTGGAATTATAAAGTAAGGATACTTTTACTGCTGTGTTGGTGTGACTTTATCATGCCATTTTCATTCATTTTGGCCATATCTTATTAAATTATTTAAACTTTATCTATCTTGATCCATTTAAATTTCCCACATTTTGCTCACACTTCCTGAGCTTTGACCTTAACCTTACTTTAACATGTATCTATTAACCTCTGCAGCACCTTGAACATGTCAAGTTCATTTGTTGTTCTTTTTTTCAGCACTTCACCACAAAGCCTTAGGTGAATGATGACGTGTGAATGTGAGTCAGGCCTTATCGCTCAGTATAAATCAAATACGGGGGTGGTCTGGACCGTCTCTCCTCCGCTCTGTCTTTGTCTCTTTATCCACAGCTAAAGAACTGTTTTGTTAATCCAGCCGGAAAATTCCTTCAGTGCAGCGGACCTCTGGATGCCCATGGATGTTTTCAGGCTGCAACAATCACGATTAGGATGATTTAGATTTCTCATGCTTGTTCGTGTGTGCAACATATTTAACAAGAGATCTCACGTTCACGCTCAGCTAGTCTCTAGAGGTTTAGGTGACGACGGTTTGCGTCCTCTTTCCTGCTGCTGGTGGGACCGCAGAGAACATTCCTCAGTTGTGATTCAGAGGTTAAAGGTCACTAACTCGACTCCAAATTAGCGCTGAACCCTGTTTGATTCTGGGGCCATGTTCACATACATACACAAAAAGGCACAAACCCAAATGAAACCCCCCTGTTTATTTAAGCATTTCTATCTAATCAGCAGGTCAAATCAATGAGTCACAACTGAGGGTTGGAGTCCAAAAGAGGGTCATCGATTTGATCTGAATGGGGGGGTAGCATTTCCTGCTTTTTATTGCTTTAAGCACTATCTGATTTTTTAAATTATTATTTTGAGTTTACACAGTTGTTTGTAGTTTGTTACTTTTGTACTTTTTTATTCATTATATGCCTTATTATGTTCATTTTTGCATTTTATTTTAGGATTATTGTGTTTGTTTTTCCTCATTTTATTCATTTTTAATGGTTTTGTTCATTTTCTTGATGATTTTGTTTATTTTTGTTCATTTTTTTACTATTTTGTCCATGTCTTGTTCACTTTTTCAATTATTTTGTTCATCTTTTATTCATTTTTGTAAAACGTTTTACTATTTTACCCACTGTTTTAACTATCCTTTAGGTTTTTTGGCACTTTGTTTATTTACTCGAGTATTCTGTTCATTCTCTTCTCTTCTGTTCTGTTCTATTTTTTTGGTCATTTGTGTTTTGAACTTGAAAACACAGTAGCCACTAAAACATATATTGGCCTGAATTTCATAAACGAGGGTGGCATTAGAAAATGTGGATCACAAGCCCTCATCTTACCGTTATGTCTGGGAATTTCCAAAGAAAGCTGAATCCACAGCGTCTGCAGAAGTGTCTCAGGTACCTCCCTGTTGTTTTAAGAACATTGAGACGAAGAATTCAGAGGGCACTGGCTACAGATGCATAAGACTGCGCCTCGTTCCCAGCACCACAGTGGTGTGTGCACCTGACTAAACGCCAGTGGACTCTTCTTTGGCTTAAGGAGGAAAGTGTTAAGTCATACTGCAATAATATTGTTTTTAGTTTGTGTGTGATCAGGTTCACGTTAACATCTGCAGAAAATAAACAGTGGCTCCTCAGATTTCAAAGGATGTGAGCATGAGTCATGCAAAGGCTGTGAAGGAGCGTTGAGGCAAAATTCAGTTCTCCCTTGTCAGGTGTTTGGGAAGCTGAGAGGGATGTTAAGTCTGAAATTATAGCAGACCTAGGGGGTTAAGCACTGGGAAAGAATTACCAGGGGACAAATACAGTATCGCTACCTTCTTATGTCATAATTTCACAGGTAGGTAGTACTGAGCTTATTTACTTTTACATATACTTGTGATAGTAGTTGTTATGCAGAGAATTTTTTACTCTAAGTTACATTTGTGATGAAAAAATGCACTTATTTGGTCACACACCTCAATGCGCAGGAATAAAATGAAAACACAAACAACTAAAAGTCACTCATCAGAGGTGCAAACCTATGCCTCTTGCAGCCCTCAAGACATAAATATTAATTTTTAGAGCTGACTTGTGTGAACATTTTAAAGAAAATATTTGCACTGAGTAATAGTGTCAACTGTTAAGGTCAGTAACTATGATTAATATATTTATTTACATTCAACAGGAGAACATATAGTTTAATAGAACAAAAAAGTCAAAAGGAGCCAAGTATAATTAAGGTAAATGAATTCAGTTTATGATTACACGCATGCAGTGGCTGCCTATTGTCTTTACCAAAATTATACCTAGTTATAAAATGTTGTCATATTATGGCTATTAAAGATCGTAATACTGAATGTAGCAGCTTTGTTTTGAAAATGAAAAGCTGAAAGATGTTCTTCCATCATTTTGATTTCACTTTCAATTAAATAAACAAAATGAAACACTTACCAAAAAGTACTGCAATTTGCGAACACTGAGAATGGCACTTTTACTGAAGTGCCATCATCTTTTTATTGTCTTTGTTCAATTCACTTAAACATGTACTGTGCAGGATTGTGTGCACAATTCTTCAGATCATAGTTAAATGCTATGTGATATTATGGAATGAGTCTTCCATTTATTATCATTTTAAGTGTCCAACTCTTAATCAGTGACTTATAATAGGATTATACAAGATGGATTTGAAAATGTATTGAATTCACATAAAAGATTCAGACTCTTCCTATAAACAGAACAATAAAAATATGTCATATTCCTCTGACATCGCAGTACCATATAACACTAAATGTCACAGTGTCTTGCAGTTTATTCACAACCCACTGTCTGTAAAGCTGCTCTAGAGGTTTTGCAGATTGAACAAACAGAAGTGCACCGCTGCTTTCTTTCTGCAGTGCATAGGTCTTTGTTAGTCCATAATGTCCACCGAATGAAAGTTTAAAAACTATACCTAATATACTTTGCCTTGATAAAGAATAAAACTATGCAAGTACTTGTAAACTGATTGAGCTTCATTCTTACAACAGGACAGTAAAGAACAGTAGCTCTAGTTTTGTGCATCTTTGCTGAATATTTAACCTATTCACTAGTTATTTGAAACGTCTGCATTTTTGCCACTTTGAATATTAACTCACTGTGCAACACTGCCATCTTTAGGCACATATGCCCAAGTGAAGGCATCGCTAAGCTCAGTTGAACTGAAGATCAGAGTTTACATTTAACATCACCCTAACCCATCTTAGATACAGAGAAATAGCTATTGCATTATAAAGCAGGGTCACAAAATAAACTACTTCAACAAAGGGAATGACACTGGTGTTTATGAAAATGTGCATGTCACCCCTTGGCCTTTATCACTTTCTTGCCATGATTAATCTCAAATATCTCAAATTTGAATGATGGATTGGCACTACAGGCCAGTAAAACATGAATAAGATGAAGACACAATGCTCATCCACATACTGACACTGCTGTACATGTGGGATCACTAATGCATCATAAGCTACGATAACATTAAAAATATAATGTAGGAAATAATAGCAATATACTGTGCAAAACCTTGTTGAGAATGTATAATCGTATAATCTAAGCGTGACCTGCAGTCAGGGGTTTGGATCCTACTTCTCAGTGCAGTTGCGGAAAAGAATTTTTATAAGTTTTATGTTTTTTTATTTTATAAGACATTAAATAAATAAAGAAAGTGAAAACACAGCATAATACAGGACAGCATAAAACAACATATAGGAGTATATTCGCAAACCCTTGACCCATAAATGTATCGGACACGTTCATGTCTCAAATGCCGCATTTACCTCAAGCCCATTCTGTTCAGTTCTGACACTGTACCTTTAAATAGAACAGATTCCTACTACGCATGCGCAGGCACTGTTTAGTTTTCTCCAGCCTGAGGAACTGACTAGTGTCGCTGCGCTAGCAAATACATCGTCCCCTTCTCTTGTCATGTTTAGGAAGCAAGAGGGTTGTTTTTCCAGTGGAATACTGTTCTAGAAGACATTACCACACACTGCTCTCAACGACGCTTACGCCTGAAGGTGTTAAATCCCAAGGGGAACAGGTCAGTCAGAACAACAACAGTTCAAATTGTTTGCTCAATACCCCCAGTCGGCGAGAAGAGCTTTCCAGTTCCCACATTTCACCACATCCATGTTGAGTGCGGCAGCCTTCGCACTGGGTCCGGGGCTACAAACACCCTCGACCCTTTTGTTCTGCTCCCAAGACTCGGCGAAATTGTAGCAGCTTGTGTGGAAGGACCATCGCATGTTACAATGTACATCCCTCTTTCAGTCCTAAGGATTGTTTACGCGAGAAAATGGCTGCTGAAATGCCATCTGGGAAAGAATGGTGTTGAATCAGTGCAGTAACGTTAACATTACCAAGCAGAGGCCAAACGGCGCACGAGCTCGCGATTTATGTGTTAACTAGTCCCAGCCTTCAGCGAGTTAGCCTCGTTCATAGCTTTAATCGATGCTCGGCTTTTTTGGTAGGTTCTTCCAGCAAGAGGTAGGGTGAAGGGAATTCCTCCCACTCCATATCTATGCATTTGGATAACCAAGCAGCTTTAAAAATAAGAATTAGCTATCGTTGTAGTTAGCCATTCTCTTCAAAGCTTTATAAGTTGAGGGGGCTGAGTCAAGCCTTGATCAGAGTATGCATAACACTCCACGAATATGCAGGACTTCTTTGTTATAATTCAAACAGCCTGAGTAGCCGAGGCTTTCTCCCAAAGCAGACTTAAAGGCCCCGGTCTTTCAGGAAAAAAAAAGATGGACCCAGGGGGGAGATGCAAGACTAAACTCTTCTTTTTTGGATCCCAAGTAGCCACCCACAGCGGTGTGCGGAGTATCAACAGATACTTGGTGGTCTATGTTTTGTTTTACTTTGTGTTCTTCACACACGCCTCCCCGGCTAAACCGTGTGACAAAAACTGTCTCTCGGGAAAATGCATCAACGGATCCTGTATCTGTGACCGAGGATGGGTTGGAGACCAGTGTCAACACTGCCAAGGGAGGTTCAAGTAAGTGGATTTGATCATTTTCTCTAATATTTCAATCAGTGGCTCCTAATCCCTTTCAGATCAAGACCCAAAAGAGAACTCTGGCATCTCTTACTGACCTGGACTTGGAAAAAAAATCCTCACAAACTGGCACCATATTTTAATTAAAATAAAAAGATGTAAAGGCAATAGGCATGAAGCTTGAACGCACATTTTGCTTAATAATTCAAAGTTAGCGGCACTTAATTACCAAAATGAACAAAAGTGAACAGAAAATTGAACAAAATGACCATGAAAATCATCTGTCTAATCAAAACAATAATGAAAATGAACCAAAATATTCAATAAAACGAAGAAAGATGCACAAAATAATTAATAAATTCAACATTTAATCAGTTTCTCTAATGTTTCAAACAGTGGTTCCCAATTGTTTTCAGATCAAGACTCTAAAGAGAAATATGGCATCTCTCTCTGACGTAGAGTTGAAAAGAAAGATCTTAATAAGTTGCCACAATGTTTCAGTTTGAAATTAAATGAATCCAGATTTGCATGTCATTGATATCTATGTGTATGCATGCAATCATGCTTTAAATCAAAATGAACAAAATAAGCACTTAATAAGAAAAATGATCAAAAATGAACAGAATATTGAACAGAATACCCATGAAAATCATCCATCTGATCAAAACAAATGTCTACAAAATAATTAAGAAATTCAACAAACAGATATGACAACTTCATAAAGAAACTCCCTCAGTCCCTTTTTAGATCATGACATTCATTTTAGGAAAGGTAGAAATAAACTGTTGCCAACACCAACACACTTCAATTCCTTTTTTCATCGTCAGTATTCACATTCACCAAGCTTCCTTTATGTAGACTGGAGTAATATTTGACTCCGTAGTGCAGCAGTTACACATTGAGATATGCACGGTTATGCAAACTTCTCTGTATGGCTGCACATTTTCAGCTGAATTTACTATTCAGAAATATTAGATTTTATAAAACTTCTGCATTTGCCCGGAGCATCCCTTAGAAAAATATTTGGAATTAATTTTAGTCGATATGTGCATGACTTATACTTGTGGTTTTTAATCTCTTCACCTTTATTCCTTTGTTTGGATCCCCGTTACATACTGTTCCTGGAGTCTGATGCTTTTATTCTTAATTTAGTATCATGTTTTTTTCCTTCCAGTCAAGAAAGACAAGTGATTGGGTGTTAGTGAGATGAATGAGTGAATCTGTGCCATTACAGTCAGCACTATCCAATCTGCACATGCGAGCATGGACCAAACAGTTACCACGCACATTGATTATAAACACAGTTGTTGCATAAACCAGTGGCACGAAAGCATCTGCAAACAAGTTATTCTGCATATGCTTTCAGGCTGAATTATGCCAAATTCATAAACATGCTGGTAGAAGCCACAGCAAACCTCTAATGGTGAGTTAAGGGTTGTTTGCACAAGGCTACCAGCGATCACAGTGCATGTTCACGTAATACTGTTCATGTGTGTGTCACTTGACAGCAGATGACATTTAATGGCCTTTCGGTGCACCTGAGGTACACTCTGTGGTGCAAAAGTGCAGTGATCACAGTAATTACTACTGTGACTGTGTCTGTGGTTTTGTTACGGTTGTCAACAGGCATCTTGTGAGGGAATACCATCTCTCACCTTGAGACCATCTCCTGAAATCTGAGATTTAGCCTCTCTGTAGTACTGGAATAGAGAGGCAGACTTGTCAATATGTGATCAATTGCACTTTTACACTCTGTTGCACAAATAGGTGCTGGGATTCTTTTTATGTGCACAGCATCAGTGTTTTTCATGTTAAAGTGGGGAAGACAGCAGGAACACACACAGTCTCTGTAGTTTAACTGTAGACTCTTGCGTAGGGTAATATATCCACGGGTAAAGTGAAATGTAGCATGAGAAATCCATCATTCTGGGATGTCTGCACAGATGTAACTTATTGCTGCTGCATGCTGGTGTATCTACATTTAACAACTATCCACCTCCATCAATCAGCAAGTCACACATCCTCCTAAAGTGCATCAATCAACGTGTCGGTCATGTCAAATGAAAATGAGCATCCAAATGTTATTTATCTACGTACCAACGATTACGCTCATCATATCCACAGTGTGGCATTTTTAGAACATTACAACCCACCTTTATCCTCATTATCTTGTCAGTCACATTCTTTTTCAGTGGTTTTTCTTTAGCATTGTAATTTCAACATTGTACATTAATATAGAAGACATCCAAACTGCAAAAGAACACTTGTGGAATGATGTAAAAGAATGGAAAATGTTTTATATATTAGATTGTCAAAGTAGCCACATTTTGCTGTGATGACAGCTGTGCATTCTCTTATCAGATTCATGCAGCACTCACCCAAAACGCTTTCATCATTGCATTTGATGGTTTTGGTGACTGCACACATTCAAGCGGTTTTTCGGATTGGCTAATCTTAATTTTTTCAAGTAATGATGGACTGTCTTCCCTGACTCTGTCTTGCCATAATATGGATTTGTGCCATAGTTGGAGTAGCACCAATAGAGCTGTACCCATTCTTCCTCTGCACAAGACACCTGAAGATCTAAAGCACATTAAGAAGGTGAGAATTGTCACAAATACTTGACAAGACCCACCTGTGATTTGACAACATTCCAAGTGACTACCGCCAGCGGCCCGACAGTGGCCTCATCAATGTAATGAAAAAATGCAAAGATATTATCAAAGATAAATGTGGCTAGTTTGAATACTGTATTTTTTGGACTACAAGGCACACTTAAAATCCTTTTAATTTTCTCAAAAATCGACAGTGCACCTTTATAATCTGGTGCGCTTTATGTATTAATTCTGGTTGTGCTTACTGACCTCGAACCGATTTTATGTGGTACACGGCGCTCCAAAAATCTGTCAAAATGTTTTAGTACGACTTTGGTAAGCTACGAAGCCGCACCGCTTGAAGGATTTTCAGAGTAATATGGCTACCATACTCAAGAGCCTCGCAGAGTAATATGTACTGTGCTTCAACATATTATGGTGTTGTGTATAAGGACCCCACAATGGCACCTGTTAAGAGACAGGCTTACAAAGCGGATTTCAAACTCAAGGCCATCAGTACAACATGGGAATAGAGCAGCTGCGAGAGAATTCAACATTAATGAATCTATGGTACAGAAGTGTAGGAAGCAAGAAGATGACCTATGCCAAGTAAAGAAGACCAGAGTTTCTGAGGGAACAAAGCGAGATGGCCACAGTTGGAGGACAAAATTGAACAGTGGGTTAATGAACAGAGAACAGCAGGTAGGAGTGTCTCTACAGTCTCTATTCGACTCAAGGCATCAGCGGTAGCACGTGACATGAAAATCAATGACTTTTGAGGAGGTCCTTCTTGGTGCTTCCATTTAATGAAAAGGCGTAATCTCTCTATCCGGACAAGAACTACCATCTTGCAGCAACTGCCAAAGGATTACAAAGAAAAGCTGCTCGTTTTCCACACCTGCAAGAACAAGATCACGCAAAAGAAGATCCGGCCGGAACACATCACCAACAATCAGTCAATCAAACTTTATTTGTATAGCGCCAGTCATAATCGGCGATTATCTCTAGGCGCTTCCAGGACAAGGTCCGCCTCTCCTTTGACATCCCCTTGGACCGTACTGTCGAAAAAACAGGGACCAGTGAGTTGAATAAAGTTTGACTTATCTGACTGTTTTATTTTGCTTAATGCGGCTCATAATTCGGTGCGCCATATGTATGATAACAGACTTGTTCATTGGTATTACACCTTGTAATCCGGTGCACATTATAGCCCAAGAAATACGGTAATCTAAAACATACTCTCTGGTTTACTCTCTGTATCGTCATGAGATTTCGGCCTTGAATTGTGAAGCGCCTAGAGATAATCGGCGATTATGATTGGCGCTGCACAAATAAAGATTGATTGATTGATAAAACATATTATAGGTTCTTTAATTCTTTTTTTGTTTACTATAGGATTGAATATCCTCAGTATTAATGTACAGTGTTGATGATAATAAAAACTGAAAAGCACTCAGTGTGCAGACCTCTGCCAAAGCAGGTCTTTTTCTCTTCATAGTGAAAAGCTACCATTATCATTTGAAAATGTTATGATTCTTTGGCCATGGAAACTGACTACAGTAGTAGCATTTGGAATTGCATACATCATTATTAGTTCAATAGTTATTCAAAAAAAAAAAAAATTCCCTAATGGTGGTTTTCTTCTGGATTTAAGTCCATAATGTTGAAGATATGTCAACACATTACTGGATGAGCAGCCTTCACTACAGTGTGGTGTCAGTTGCATGTCCACAGCTTTATTTGCTACCTTACAGTAGTTATTTTTTTCCCCAACTCCTGTAAGTATAAGCATTCTGGATCACTGTATCCAGAATATTAAATATGTTTAAAATATGTATAAATATGTCTGAAAATCTTCTGGATCCAGACAATGATCAAGATCACTGGATCCAGATCACCAGAATCTAATCGATAGGTCAAAAATGGCACAAAGACCAGTCTTGAAAAATGTATCCAAATCTGTTCATAACCTTTTGAATTATGTCATGAAGAAGGAAAGAAAGAAGTTGATAAATAAATAAACCCTTGGCAGAGCTAATAAAGAAAAGCCACTGAAAGAGAACGCGGGTCCAGACTTTTGATTGGTAATTTAAAGAATTGTCTGTTTTCTTGGTCATGAAATGGAATGTGAATCAGACCATAAGTTATTGCGACCACCCATGATGCTCAGTGTAGATTTGTAAGACTTCCAATGTTGGGAATCCGAGAACAAGGACTTCACGCTGCAATAAAGAAGAAAAAGCTGTAACATGACAGAAGACATGTTTCAACTTTCACATTCACAAGCTCTGTCAAACTGTTGCCAACAGAGAAAACGTTTTAGGTGATTAAAACGGCACAAAACAAGTTGACAATGGGTTGGCAGCAGCATACTGTGCGTAAAATTTCAATAAGATCAAATTCTGTCATTGATAATCTTGCATAACAGGCCAACAACAGGATTCAGTGTCATCTATTCAGGAGCAAATATATCCCTGTGCTTCAGCCATCAAGCTCTAACTGTTTGTCTTTGTTTATTTTAAGAATACAGTGGTGCCTTGGATAACGACAACAATCCGTTTCGGCATCACGGCCTTTATCCGAATCAGTTGTTGTCCGATGCAACTTTTTTCATAAAAATACATGTAAAATTAATGAATCCGTTCTGGACCCGCGACAAACTCCCATATACAGTATGTATTACACACCCCTACCTGCACATTTATTCATTATTATTATTTGAAAAGGAAG
>JAQQAE010016975.1:0-11611 GCA_029823295.1 Pseudamia nigra
CTAATGTTTATCAGTACATTACAGAAAATAATGAACTTTATCACAATATGCTAATTTTTTGAGAAGGACCTATATATGATAACTATAATGTCTAAAATAAAATAATTTACCTGGAATTCTTCGTTTCATAGGAACCCTGTCATCCATATAGTCCTTCTTAAAACCTTCCACTGGAGAGCTACGTTCTGAAGAGGGGTACAGTGAGGCATGCCACTTTTCAGGGTCCCACACACCTTCACTGTATCAAAACACCATTTGATTGAACAATTAAAGTCATGCTCAACTAGTTAACAGAAAATAAAAAAAAAAAAAAAAAGGTCATCACCATGACAGAACAAAATGGTCAACTACATTAAAACTGCAAAGAAGTTCAGTAAAAATGCCACGGCTCAACAATATGCAGTTTAGGATAGCTATGGAGCACATCTCATCTGTTTCAATTTTAATCTGTTGCAAGACAAGAAACAATTTGCAATGTAACCCAACAATTCCATTTAGAAATTAATGTGACCAACATTTAAAATCAACTACAACCTTCAACACCCTCCTTAAAAATCACGCTCTGGCAAGTATATAGCCAACACTGTACATGAACACCGTATCCGCAGCTGTAATATGGAATGTTGAAACATAACCAATTATCCTTTTCTACATTAATTTGTGTGTTAAACAGCCTACCGTACAAGGGCTACAAAGTTTGACTGTTTTTTCAATGTGCCATTTTAAAGCTTTTCAGATTAAAACTGAAATCAAATTAGGCAAGAGGCAGCAGATTTGCACAGTGTAATTCCCATCCTGTATGCATCCCATGACTCAAAACAGAGGAATAATAGTATCAGTTTGACCCGTCAGAAAATGAACCATGTTTGGTGACATCAGGCGACATGTCCAGTAGGCTGAAGACTTCTGACAGTTATGTCCATCTTCACCTTAACATGGAAGGACTGAAGATTTTCAACAGGAAGTGGCCCATTGAGCTGTTTTTGACTATACAAGGCAGATGTACAGATGTGAATATGTTTCTGCATTATAATTCACATACATTCTGTGGTCTTAACTTTTGGGTGTTACATTCTGTGCATTTCAGTCCAGCAACTGTTGAGCACCTTAAGATGTATTCATTTCTAAATCAGCAGTAAAAGAAATTTTGCAGTTTGTTCTTCCAGTCATTTTCACCACAGTTGTTTGGTAGTGAGTGTTGGTGAAGATAGAAGAAAGCATGCACAAGGCTAGAGCCAGACCGGAGGCAATTGTGAAAGAAGCCAAGACATTACAACCTTTCCCAAAAACAAGTGATATTGGTAAGGCTGGGTTTTGTTTCCCATAAGGCTCAAATATTTAAGACCAAGTGGATTTTATAATGAGAGAAATATTCTTACCTGTCATATTTCTCAGAGAGGCATTCTGGCCTTTCATTGGAGACGGGTAATTCTTTTATTTCCAATAGCTCCTCCTGCATAATGATTCATAATAAGTAGGGATGACACTAAAGTACATTCTTATTTAAAATACTAGACATGTAGCCTCACCTTGGTGTATCTGTAAGGACCTGTGGCTGTTGGCTGTTTAAGTTGGTCCACTGCAGCGTCACCATTTTTCTCTTCTACACAAGACTCGTTCTCCATGACTGAGTTTACACACAGAGCAAAAGGTTTTAATCCCACGTCACTGTTCCTATTGGAGGCAAAGTTTTTAAATGAATGAATGCGATGCTCTCATGCTCTGTTAAAAGCTTACGTTAACAAAAGGTCTTGATTAGTATTTAACTAGTTTGGCGTTTGAATTTATATCGAGCTATAAAAAGGTGCGCAAGGCCGAAACCATTTCATTAAAATGCTGTCAGGAGCCATAGAACTGTGTGGGGAAACAGTGCGGTTCTCGATTCAAATGTGGACTAATAACAGACATGTCATATTAAATTAACCGGAGACAGACGCAACTTTTACGCAGCAAGTTTCCGCAAACATTGCCATCCAATTAACAACTTAATTGACAACAGCCAGAGACACGAGACGCGTACTGTCAATTCCCCAATTAACTTCGGCGTCCGGACTAAGAACGAACCCTAGAGATTTTTTTTTATTTCCGCAGGAAGCCAACGTTATGCTGCTACTTTAAGCTAAATTAATCACACATTTACTGAGTATTTCTAGAAATACGAGCTAACAGCTAGCACCAGGAGTAAACGCTAGCTAAACTAGCATCTGGCACATAGTCTGACACACTAAACTTCATTTGTTGTGCAATGATTGATACGAAACACTGAATCGGCAAAGTCCTCGATGTAGCAGCCGCAGAGGAACAACTTACCGTGTCCGATACTGCGAGTATTTATTAACAGCCGACAAGCAGCAGGTCACGTTAGCTAGCTAGCCAACCTAGCACACTTAGCTAGCCAGCTAACCTGCTGGGGAATGGGGATAATGCCCACCCAGCGGCAACCAAATCGTAAGCCGGTTGAGTTGTTACAGTGATTTCAGTAAACGCACACTGATTTGGAGCAACTAAATACAATAATACGGGTCCAAAAAGAAATGAATTCGCACGGAGAGTGTGTAATCTCAAGTAATTGTCTCCTCTTTCTCTGTTTTCTAAGTCGTAGCAGCAATTTTCCTCTGATCACCGCTTTAAGAAGGTCCTAGGAAAGATTACATTGTGCCCATCGCGCCTTTGTAGAATGAGGATTTCTGTTCGTATGCATCGGTTTACAACATTTTGGAATTTATATCCTAACAATGAAATAATTTATCGTGGTAAGTTATTTATGTAGAGCTTCATGAACAGTGTCTAATGTTTATTTTTAGTATGTGGTGAAGTAAACTTAAAAGAAGGAGACAGGCTTTGTCTACGGCAGCTACTGTTCTCCCTGAGGTGTGTTTGTTTTCATCAACTACAGCGCTCCACTCGCAGTTCATGGACTGACTTCGCGAAAACTTAAGACTCCGCCCTATCGGGCTGTCCAGGCATTGCATTGCGTGTACCCTGTGAATGTTCCCCACCGCACTCGTGTATCTGTAGTACTCTGATATTTCAAGGCTGAATTCTTGTGACAACATAAAATACCTAAATGTAAAGTGAAGTGTTGAATACGTATGTTAGAACGTAACGTGTTCCACCAGTAGCAATTAATTAGTCGCGATTAAAACACAAAACCAAGAGTCATTAAGATTCACTACGTATTATAACGGTGCCGTTGCCATTGACAACAGGAAAAGACCCTACTGACACACCCGAAGTCACGTGGTGAGGAAGCGCGAACGCGAGTTTTATCACACAAATCTCGTAAAAGTGTGGTGCATTGTCTCAGAGTTTTAGACCTTTGCTTTATTTGAAATAGCATCCGGTAGTTTACCAGGTATGTACGACAGTGATCTGTACTGATATAATGCAAAGTAACGCGACAAAGTCAGTTGTACTAAGACCCCGAACAAGTGCCGTCAGATCTGCCACAGGAACAAAACTAGCACACACCAGAAAAGTTGGATACAGTTGGAACAAAGGTGGACGACTAAGGGAGCTGAGAATAAGGTGATTCAGACTTTTACACCTCAGCTGCTGTGCTTGCTTTACTTTTTAATTTTATGCTCTGACCTCTCTGACTCTTGCAGGCACTTGGCAAGGAAGTTCCTGAATATATGGATACAGAATACCTTTGGCCGGATTCTTCCTCACAAAGCCAAGTAATCTGATCTGTTTCAAGGATGTTAAAATGTCTTACTCCAGCTTATTTTACCACAAAGATTACAGTGTGTCTCCAAACATATATGTCTTGTGCTTGGTTATGATGAAGCGACAGCATTATAATGAAGATAAATACTGACTGTTTCAGGTCCCACTGTGAGAGTGTTATCCTTAGACGAGTGTTTGATGGATGGAGAGATGAGTGGTGGACATCAAGAAGGGAGTGGAGTCTTACAATTCAGGCAGAATGTCACTACAGGTTAGCCTCCAGGACAAGAAAAGTCTTGCACATCAGCAGCATGACCTTGGATTATAATGCATTTTGTTTTTCAGGTATTATCTGTACAGCTGGACCTTCAACAGCTGGCGAACGTTTGTGTCTTTGCAGAGGGAAAAGAAGGCCAAAATTAAAAATGCCCAATCATTTGGTATGATTTTATTGATGATTTTATGTCTGGCTTTAAAGCTCTTTTTATCAGATAGCACCTTACCACTTTGTGTTTCCTAATCAGCTGACAGACATACAATGCATCTTGTCTGGGAGAGATGGGAGGTTTTCACTGAAATGAGAAGAATCAAGAGCAGAATGGCTGAAACAGCTCACCAGCATAACAGACTTGCAACACTGAAGTAAGATTGTTGATTTTTTTAAAGAAAGCACATAAAATGTTTCGTCTCAGCTCAGATTTAATGTTTTTTTTATGTTTGTAGTTCAGCGTGGAGATTGTGGCAGACCAGGCTGAGGCATCTTCAAGATCTTCAGACTTTAGAGAATGAAGTCCTCAGACAGCAGACAGTGACATTACAGCACAAGGTAAACATGTGATCTGATAACCTCTGATATTGCTTATCAGCTGAGTGTAATATTAAAGCTGCTACTTTGTGTTAAAGGTCTGGATTTGTTGGAAGAAAATGCACACATTGGCATGTCACAACAGGGAGAATGAATGTAAGGCTTCTCTCCACTTCATCATCAGACTGAAAAGAAAAGCACTGCAACTATGGATCAGTTATGTGTCCTATCGCAAAATCAAAATCAAATCAAAAGGTCGGCATAAATAACTTTTCTCCTCTCTAACATATGATTCTGTAATGTTCTTTCATATTAACATAATATATATTTCTATTGCCAATCAGTCAGCTCCCTGTCTCTTTGTTTATTTTTAGCTGTGGCACAACATGCCTGCTATCTCAGACTGCTGGGAATGTGTTGGAATAAATGGAACCATGCACTCTATCATAAATGGAGCGAGGAAGCGCGCACAGAGTCAGCAGGGCATTTGGCCAGACATAGCACCCAGCGGAGAATGCTGGAACACTGGAAAGCTTGTATCCTAATCCATACGCAAAATGAATTGTTTTGTCTGAAATTTTGTATTTATACCCCACCACCTTTGTCTGACTTTAGTTATATATATTTGAGTTTTTCACTATCTGGTATAAGCACTTTTATGTATAGATCTTAAACCAGTGTATTTGATTGTTTCCTGAGCTCATCAGTAGATGTAGTGCTGTGCAGAGAAAAAGCTGAAAACAACCTGAGAGCATATGAACATCACAATCATCATTTACTGGTGAGCATGAAAAAAGTAAAGTAAATGTAATTGGATACTGTGAATGTAAACTACCTTTGTTGTTTTAATGTATGTACTGTATTCTTGTTGCAGCGTGCTGGATTGTGTGGTTTGTCCCTGAATTCTCAGTTAAACAAAATGCATCAACTTAATAACAATGTGGCTGTCCTACACTGCTCTCAAACGGTAATTGCTGAGCTCTCCTCCGAAGTAACAAAATGCAGTCATACACTTTTAATTCTTCAGAAGTTTTATCATTTTCTCCCCCCAAAGATTATCAGAAAATATTGG
This sequence comes from Pseudamia nigra, assembly GCA_029823295.1. Classification (NCBI taxonomy): domain Eukaryota; kingdom Metazoa; phylum Chordata; class Actinopteri; order Kurtiformes; family Apogonidae; genus Pseudamia; species Pseudamia nigra. Next base: position 5,547 of record JAQQAE010016975.1, read on the forward strand.
AAATTATGGCAGGAGCGTCTGGAAGAGGCAGGAGACAAGAGTTTTCAATCCCCGACAGAAAAGGCAATGAAAACCTTCAGGTGGTTTTATTTGATTTTCTCCAAATTATCATCATACTGTATATCCAAAACATTCATTGTTATTCAGTGTGGTATCTAAAAATACAATTTGGGTATTTAATGTTATTTCTGTGTGTATAAAGTGGATTTTTTTCCTTTGACAGTGCTTCTCTGTCAAGCAGCTCTTTTCATCATTGGAAGCAGACACTTGCTGAACTGAGACACATGCAGGTAATATTAAAAGGACAAGCATTTTCAGACCTGCTCTGTATGAGACGGGTTGTGGAGAAATGGAAAAAGGTGCTTTTGTTTATATCTGTAAACAACATGGATAAACAGTATGGATCTGACCAATAATAGCTTTAATGACAAATATATAAACATATTTTCTATAAATGTTTGTGTATGTCTGTGTGTGTCTGTATTCATATCAGCCTTGCCAAATCCAGAATTGATCAGGCTACAATACAGAAACCAACTCACATTAGGTGCACTCTTGTCTGTCACAGGTCTGAATATCTTGGTTTCTGCTTTGTGTTTAATCAGTTTGTTCAGAAACTCAGAGTAAAGAAATCCAGGGTGGAGCAGATGCATCATTATCATGAAGCTAAACTTCTCAAACGCACCTTTGATGCCTGGAAGGTACAACAGATTCTGTTACAGGAAATATAATCATTGCATTGTTTTTTTAGGTTTGAAGTGACAAAGATCGCGCTACATCAAATAACACTGTGGCTTCCTGTGTCCTCAGAAACACCACGTACAGATGTCTGATGTATGTGCTCAAGCAGAGGAACTTTACAGGGAACAAACACAAAGCTTTCTCAGGTATAAAGCATGAGTAGAGTTATGTATGTGTATGTATGAGTATAATTAACCAAGAAGCACGTGCCAAATCAGCTGTTCAAGTAAACCACTTAAACACTGTCCTCACATACTCCCTATTTAATTTATGCAAACTTAACTTAAACAATTGTTTTTGGTTTTTTTTCTTTATTTCCAGGAGTGTTCTGTTGTTGTGGAACGAAAACGCAGATCTGCAGGCAGTGCTCAGAGAGAAGGAGCAACAAGCACAAGATCATTGTCAGCACTTCCTTCAACTTAAGGTTTTAGAGGACTCTGGAGCAAACGTGTAAAACAGCCACATTTAATCCAATACAACTGTATTGTATTATTGTTTACTTTGCTTTAAATACTGTATTTCAAGGTGTTTGCTGCTTGGAGAGAAGCAACATCATGTGCAGTGACAAAGCGCCACCAGCAGATGGCGACAGTCAGCAGAATCCAACACTCCATAAATCAAGGTAACAAGATAACTTGTTGCAATGCCAGAGAACCATCTGCTATGTGGGCTCAATTCAAATATGAATCTTTTTCCTGTGTTTAGAGCACCTGTTGCAGTTTTTCAGACAATGGAGGAACCAAACAAGAGAGGCTCGGAGGCTGAGAATATTCATGGAAAAAGCTAGAAGGCACCATGAAGCCAAAGTCCTCTCTAAGGCACTAACAGCATGGAACAAGCATCACCAGCAATGCCAGAAATATAAGGTGGTTTAAAAAAAGCCAGTGTCTCCTCAATGCTGTGTTATGAATTTTTGACATTTCCATTGTTCTACAGGTGATGAAAAGGCAAGGAATCTTATTGCTGAGATTAAGGATGTGGCAGACTTTTTTTGATCAATGGAAAGTTAAGGTTTGTTTATGATCTTTAATAATTGCAACTAAACATTTAATATAATGAACTTGATCTGCAGGTTTACACATGAAAATCTTTTTAATTATCTTAAGAGGAACTCAATGAAAATGGTTGCATTGCTTTGCTGTAGCAAAAAAACTTTAATTGTGAAGTTGTAGGTTATATTTAGAAACTAAATGTCTTCTGCTCTGATTTGACACTTCTCTTTGTAAATTTTTCTTCTACGAAACTCCTAATGTTATGCAAGTGTAAAACACATTGAAACTCATATACATATCCACTAGGAGAAAAAAAGGTAATAATCAATCCTGTTTTACGTATATGATGCTGTTTGTTTTGGAGACTTTTGAATTGTCAGACAAATATAGAGTTTGTATAATGCAAGTCCGCTGGCAGTGACCTTGGATTTTCCTCTTTTAATAGCTGCAGTACAGACGTAGAGAAGCTAAGCAGACGGAACAAGCACTCTGGCACTGGTCCCTCACCCTTCAGTCCAAGGTAACACCTGTCTGCACATACTTCTCTCTTGAGTTTGACGTTTTAACATCTGCATGCTACTTGGTGAACCTGCTGTAGGTGCTGCTTGGATGGAGGCAGTGGGTCATAGAGCAGCGAAGGAAGCAGGAGGAGGCAGCCAGGGCAGCACAGGTCTACAGAGATCAGCTGCCGAGGGAGGGGGTGACATGTATCCTGACATACGCTGCGCATGTGAACAACCAAATGACCAGCCTGACACAACACACCGAGGAGCAGGTAGGGGTTGGAAAGTATTTCATATCAATTCAGGCATTACATTTTAATATAATGTTATACAAGTCTGGGTGTTTAGCAGAAATCATGATGTCTCTGCAGAGGGTGGTCCCACGATGTGCCATGCAGTGTGCTCTGTGTAAACCGGACAGAAAGCAAGAGATCGAAGGACAATCGCAGAAAAAGAGTGTGACATTCTGTTTAAATGAAACAAAGAATGATTGTCAGTCTAGCTCCCTTGAAAAGGAGGAAGAGAATGGACTGCTTAACAAGAGGTGAGTATGTTTTTGTTTGACAGGCTGTGATTGGAGTCAACAAATTAGCTAAGGTACAATGTCTTGGTTTTTTTGTAGGCTTTTGAAACACACACCTCAGCTTCAGCCACGTTGCCATGAAGAACTGTTGGAGTCTCTACCAACAGTGATGCCACATAAAAGGTATGAATGTAAATGAACAAGGGTGTGTTTTAACCTCAAAATTTTCATCAACAACTGACTCATGGTTCCACTGTATACATTCCCCTTGATTTTGCTTTGCTGCTTCTCTTTATACTTGACATTAGTTTGTTTATACCCAAACTGTGTCGATTGTTGTTACTTCATCTTATTTTTTACTTCCATCCTTAGTTTTTTTTTCTTTTATTTTTCCTGATGATAGCTTCATGTAACTTCTTGCGATTGGTCCCAAGTGCTCTCCACTCCGTACTACACTATGGTACAGTTTGATCTGGACTGAAACCAAATCTTTAGGTTCAACCACCGAGTGGCTGTTTGGTCCACACTGGTCTAGGTGTTTATGGTGTTGGACACCTACTAATTTGGTTAAAATCAAATACTGTAATGTTAAAGTATAGCACAAACAAGTCTGAGTTAAAGCTTCATGTAAAACACTTTTTAATACATTAGTTAAAGTGATATTAACCTCTTAGCAGGGTTGAATAGAGGAGACAGCTCTGTCATTCAGTCAGACTCTGTCGGGCCTCATTCATTTTCCAGTGGTTTGAGCTGAAGCCATCATGTTATTCTGAGCTGCATGACACAGGCCCAGTGTTTTTGTGTGTAAAACCAATGCATCAGTTGGTTAATTTGTTTGATAGCTTGACTCCAAAATCCTGTATTAAAACACCACAGTGACACGACAACGACAGAGGCTGCAGATTCTGTCTCATTGCTAGTGAAATTTCATAGGTTTAAAAGCACTTCAGGAGGAAAAAAATATACATTCCACTCTTCCTTGTTCACATGGGATAGAGTGAGGGGTGGAGTATATATAGGCCTGGGCAGGCCTCAGAGAGGATGCAGAGTCCAGTCCGACCTCTCTGTCAATGTTGCTCCGTCTGCCCTTCGTTCTTCTGCAGGATAACGGAGACTCCGTGACCCCGTCTACAGACTATACTCCATCCCCTTTTCCTAGCCCTGCTGGGCTGCCCATCGGGGAGTTGCACAATAGAAGAGCCATCTGGAACATCACTGATGCTCTTCCGGCAGCATCAGTGACCCGTGGACCTCCACACAAGCTACCTAGACACAAGTCGGGGACTGATCACCCCTGGCTGGGTCATCTGGGAGAGGGTGTATGATGTACAGTGACCCAAAACACCCAATGTTCCCAGGTCACATCGCTGATGATGTGTCTCGATTGCACCACAAGGTGTATATGCAGAATAAATTCAGTAGACATATTCTTTCGAGGTGAGCCTTTCTTAGATGACAAAACAAGGAAAAACCTCATACTATCTCTTCCATTTCCTCATATGGTTTTGTATGTGTGACTGTTATTCTCTGTTCTCCTTATGTCCCTGAATGCCTCCTGTCTCACATTCCACCTGACATTCAGACAAAGCACTGCACTGTCAGTCTCTTTCTGAGTTTTCAAATCCATTTAGAGGGTGAGGTTAGACTTGTGCTGCAGTGTTATAGCACAAATTGACAAACATTTTCCTTTTGTTTCCAGCATCCATAAGCACTCTTCTGTCATCAATACCAGAACAGCTGCAGAACCACTAGGGCTCAGTTCATCTCCTGACCCAGTTACTGCCGGCCACCTTACTGTGCCACATCCTGAATGTCTCATGTCCACTTTGGACTCAACTCTGGAAACTCGAAGCCTTTTACCTCCTTCTGCCTTCATGACCACAGTAATTATCTTCTCTTTTCATTTGCACTTGCATAACACGTAAATATCTATTCAGTGCTAAGTTATTTTATCATTGTATTTTTTTCTCCAAGCTGGGGACAACCACACACCTAGGTCTTGGATATCCTCCACTTGTATCGTCCAATCAGCATGCCCCTCTGTTTAAACTTCACTCATTACATCCAGGTATGGTGACTGCACTTATCTTTTACAGTACTGTTTTTACTCCTTACGAATAGACATTTCTCAGATTGATTGACATTGCCTTCTTTGATATGCATGTGAAAACAGTCTGTGAAAAGTCTAAGGATGTTAACGTAAACATGGTGGTGACTGATTCAGCATCGGCCCTGACAAAAGAACTGCTGAGCATTAAACAGGACATGAAGAGATACCAACAGAACAAGAAGCAGCTCCGGTAGGGAAATCGCTGCGTGTGTGTGTGTGTGTGTGTGTAATTTTATTACATGGTTGTGCATGTTATCATTACAATCAAGGTGTTTTATTGTGTCCAGGGCATGGCATAAACTAAAGGACTTATTAGAAACATGGCTGCAGACCAGTGGAAAGGACGACCAAACTGAAAGAAACGCTGTCTGTCAGGAGTTAGAGGAGGTAAGAAGTAAGATGACTTTTGTTTTTGCTTAATATTAAACAAAAAACCAACAATTTTGTACTAATAAACTATGCAGCGGAACAGCGGAAGCACACAAATGCAAAAGTACGAGCATTATTTGCACCTTTACTTAGATATTTGTTTTCCATTCTGAGAGGATAGTGTATTAGTTTTTCCATTTCTGCGACACAAAATCCACAAATTTATTTGCTGTCTATATTTTGGACAGTGTAAGCCTTACTTTGACACCAGACAGCTTAGAGCAGAGTGAAGCACAACACCAGTCACCCAGATCAGGAGTTTACACAGGGATGTCCTGAAAATGTCTTAAATTCAGTTTTAGACATATACACACTTAGAGGCTCTTAACTATACATCTGTACTTGATCTAAGATTGATCTAAGGTCATTGTCAATATTAATTTTTGTCAAAGAGAGTCAAGCTCTTGTGTTAATGTCCACATTTCTGAACTTTAAAGCTACAGTTGCACCTAATGCTTCTTTTTACTTTTTAGTTGTAAAAAGAATGGTTATTGGGAATGCTGATTTGTTCATTTTTATGAAATATTTGGCTATTTTTTTAATTCCTTTTCTTCATTTATTATATTCTTTAGTCTTTTAAAAATGTATGTCTTTCTTTTCTTGAGGATTTTGTTGATATAGTACTTATTTTGTTAATAAATACTTGATGAGTTCACTTTTCATTTTTAGACATATATTATTCTTCACATGTACAGTGGATCTCAAAAGTCTACACACCGCTGTTCAAATGCCAGGTTTTTGTGAGGTGAAAAGGTGACACCAAGATA
>JAQQAE010016976.1:0-11611 GCA_029823295.1 Pseudamia nigra
CAATGATTTTGTTAATTTCTTTTTTTCTGAGGATTTTTTTTCCATTTTCCCCCCAATCTTTTCTTTCATTTGTTTCTTTTTCTTAATTATTTTCTTCTTTTTGTCCTTTTTAAAAAATGATTTTGTCCATTTTGTTCCACTTCTCAATCATTTTGTCATTTTTTTTCTTCTCCTCCAGATGAACATCAGTATACAGAGACAACATTTGGCTATTGCTCTTCATATCCACTATTCAATATTACATATACTGTACATATCAGTCTGTCATATGATTTTCCACATGAACAAAAACAAAAAAAAATCTTTAACAGCTGCTTCCTGCACATATTTTCTTGTTGCTTCCTCATTTCCTCAATTCTCTGCATGTATGTTTTCTTACAAGGGCATGCTGATTGTGCCCAGCAGGAGAGCAGCCTGGTCTATCCTTAAAGCAGCTTGTATATTATTCCTCTGTATTTTTGTCTCAGTTTGAAATGATTTGGCTCCATCAGCAGATATATGTTGTCTTCCACAAAACACATTCCACATGATATAGACACAGAAATCGAATCCAGCTATCGAAAGAAGTGACCCCATGAGCTCACAACTTTCAACTGAGGCCAAAACTGAGATCAAACATACAATGTGATTTTTATTGTATGTTTGGCCTCAGTTTTATCAAACAAGAAGCTGCAGAGGAAAGTGGAGGTGAGTGCAACACTGTGAGTGATGGTATTTGCATGTTTTACCTCTAACACTGTAACTCAAAAAGTTCTGTATAGATTTTGATCAAATGTTCTGGATAAGTCAGAAACAGCAGGAACAATTAGATTTTGAGGTTGATCCCGATCACTGTCTGAGTCAAGTATTCTTCACTATTGCAAGATAATGAAGATGATGTGAAGATGATGTAGAAGAAATCTCCGATGACACTGTCTTTAGTTATATAAAAAAGGCTTTATTATGACAGACAGCATCATACAGGTTCAAGAAAACTTGGAGAGACCTCCGGCCAATATGAACATGTCTGAGGATTTCCAAAAAACCTTCCTCCTCAATAGCCCCAGACTTGGTAAGAAGATGACCCCCGAAAATATATGACCCCCTCAAGAACTAATTTAAACATACACGAACCCCCAGTTGTCACACAGAGGTCAGTACTTTCCCAGCATCCTGGCTTGTGACCCTCATGTGACCCTCCTACTTCATACAGACAAACTTCTGCTCCAGGTATCGACCCATAGGTGATAATCCACTACAATAAGGCCACACACAGAATAATCAGGAAAAAGATACAGGACATCATTATAGGTTCTATAATTTAAAGCTGTGAGGAGAGGAGAGGATGCCTTATTGTCACTGTATAAGCAGTACAACAAAACTGCTGCTACATCAGTACAGTGCTGGTCAAAGGGCTGATCAAAGTTGCCAAAAAAGGTTTTAAATTTATTTGACCTGCATCATATCTGCGATCCAATGGCAATAGTTGGTACTCCTGTATGAAAGGTGAGTACGGTCAGAAAGGATGGCCCTGACTCTATAGTGCGGGATAAGTCCGTTGAGATTAATGCCAGCAATTTTAGAGCACAGTCTTACATTTTCCAGCTGTTTCTCATTATCTATTTTTAAAAGTTAGCAACTCATACCACCAAATAAAAGCAAATGTTAACACAGACTAAATACACACAGTAACTACAAATTAACACTAAAAATTAATATATTGCACATGTCATATAATGCCGGTGAGGATCTTGGGTCAAAGGAAAGCTGTTGATGTGGATCACCCCAAAATGAAATCAATTGTTTCTTGTTCTGTTTCTTGCCTATCCTGAAAATTTCATCAAAATCTGTTATTTACAGTATGTTATGAGTTATCTCGTTACAAACAAAGGAACAAACTAAAATCCAAATGCAGATGAAAACATAACATCCTTAGTGGTGCACCAGAATAGAGAGCACTGAGCTGTCTGTGGATCTGTGGTGAGGATACACACCTTCCCAGTGCTTTCTCGTTCTAATTACTTTGGCGCGATTATTGGAACTATTGGCAATTTTTGCAAAATCCGACATACAAACCCCAAACCCTGACATCAAACCAGTAGAGCATATCAGTAAAATCAAACCATTCTGGAAAAACACCTCAGTACTTTGAAAATTGCTGCATTTGTGTCAATAGATCATGCACAAACCAAATTTTGATGAGCACATAAAGCCTTAAAGAAGACATATTGTGTCCCTTTTAATTCTCAGACACGTCTAGAATGCACATTTTTAATTTCAGCTCAAAATACTGTACTGCAAAGAACCTTCATTCTGCCATGTCCATGTGCTCCAGGTTTTCAGCCCTGTGTCTGTTGATTTAAATGCAACTGAACTTCTGCTGACCATGCACTTTTCCTGTCTGCACCATGGATTCCATCATGTAGACTCACTTATCCCAGGATGTCAGGATGGTTCTGGTTGTTCTGGCGGTCCTGACTGAGAATGATGACTGTAATGCTGTGACATCACAATTATCCAGCAATAAAAATGTCTCGGTTTAGGTGCAGTTATCTACAACACCAATTCCAAAAAAGTTGGGATGCTGTGAACAGAATACAATAAGTTCCAAGTCTCATAAACTCATATTTTATACCCAGTAGAAAATAAACAACATATCAGAAGTTGAAATTGAGACATTTTACCATTTCATGCACAATATTAGCTCTTTTTGAATTTGATGGCAGCAACACATCTCAAAAATACTGGAACAGGGGCAACAAAAGACTGGAAAAGTAATTGGCACAAATTAAAAACAACTGGAGGAGCATTTGACAATTAATTAGGTTAACTGGTAAAAGGTCAGTAACATGACTGGGTATAAAAGCACCAGTCCTGCAGACTAAAAGGGAGAGGGATAATTCAGCTTGTTTTCAGCAGACAGTTCAACAGCCTGTATCTCTGATGGTATGGGGTTGTGTTAGTGCCTATGGTGCGCACAGCTCACATGTTTGGAAAGGCATCAAAGCTGAAAAGTACATAGAGGCTTTCGAACAACATATGCTCCCATCCAGATGTCTTTTTCAGGAAGCCCTTGCATATTTCAGCAAGACAATGTTAAACCACATACTGCATCCGTCACAACAGCGTGGCTTCTCAGGAGAAGAGTCTGGGTGCTGAACCAGTCTGCCTGCAGACCAAACATTTATGAATCAAAATAATCCAGCCCAAAGGACCAGGTCTGTTGAGCAGCAAGAATCCTACTTCAGACATTAATGGGACAATATTCCTCTCCTAAAAATCATGCATCTGGTCTCCTCACTTCCCAGATGTTTACAGAGTTGTTAAAAAGAGGAGACATAATGCTACATAATGGTAAACATTGTCCAGTTACAACTTTTTAAAAATGTTTTTTTATTATCAAATTCAAAATGAGCTATTTTCCATGAAATGGTAAAAATGTCTCACTTTCAACATCTGATATATTATTTATGTTCTACTGAGAACAAAATATGGGATTATGAGATTTGCAAATCATTGTATTTTGTTTTTATTTACATTTTACATTTACATTTTACATTTTACAACTTTTTTGGGTATTAGAGTTGTAAAAAGATGTCTTTGTGTTCTTCTAGTGAGAGTTTTGATACCACACACAGGGATCCAAATGTGTCAAATGTGGATGCATATTCTCAACACAACAGAAGAAAACAGAAACCTTTTAACAACAAATTTCATAGAATTTATGAGTGCTACAGATTTCATCCATATTACATTAGATATAGTCCTGAGCTGCAGTGTGGTAATGATTTCTTTGAGAATCACATCCCAGGCCCCTACTGACCAAACCTAATGCTTTTATTTCAGTGTTTTCATATGCAGTATATCAACGTGTAAAGTCAATTAACATACAGTTTTGATTAAAGTTTGCAGTTTTACTGGACAACTTCACTGATTTGCAAAAGGTGAAATGTGCTTCCAGTTTGACACATATTAAACAGATTGTCTACATGCAAAAATGGTTTCAGAGATTGGGCTTCATTACCACAAAAATCTGTTAATACCTAGAATTACTGCAACTTCATATTACATTATTCAGCCGTACAACATGTATATATGTTGTTCCTGAAGTAGGCTGAACGTCTGACTTCTGAATGAGTTTGGTGGAGGTGTAGTATGTAAGTGTATGGACACACAAAAGCAGTTTGGTGTGTAAAAAGGATGAAAACCCAGTTTGTCCTTCACCTTGTTTCCACAGATCTACTTAGTGTAAAAACTAGTCAATAAAGATGGAAATAAAAGTATGTAGATTTACACTTCTATAGTAAACACTTGTCCTAGTCAAATGAATGTGTCAGAGAGGTTAAGTTTCTGTTTATGCTTTGTATTTTCACACTTAATGAAAAAGGTGAAAAAGAACATATATTTATTTAATATAATAACATACATTTTCTGTTCACTCTAACAAGTATGTTGACCACCCACTAAGTCAAACGTTACTATTGCAGCATTATTGTTATATTCACATGAAACACAAACACACAATAGGCCAGTTTGAATTCAAACTCCAGCTGGATACAGTAGGTGTAGATTTCAGGGAGGATTCATCCTACTTAAATGTCCATTTGTCCTAATAAAAAACCATTCACATTCATGAATATCCATCCACTGTATCTATCCGTCCATCATCTTCAGCTTATGTGACTTGCAGAGGTGGCAGCTTAAGCAGAGAAGCCCAGACTTCCTTCTACTGAGCCACCTCCTCCAGCTCCTCTTGGGGGACTCCAAAGTGTTCCCAGGCCAGCTGAGAGACTGCCCTCCAGCTCCTGGGTCTGCCCCAGGACCTCTTCCCAGTTAGCCAAAACAGCTACACAGGGAGGCATCCATGAGGCATGCAGATCAGATGCCCAAGCCATCTCAACTGGCTCCTCCGGATGTGGTTTTCCTCCGAGCTCAGACTGAGGTAGAAAGTCATTTCAGCCGCTTGTATCTGGCATCTTATTCTTTCGGTCACGGCCCAAAGCTCATGGCCATAGGTGAGGGTAGGAATGTAGGTCGACTGGTAAATCAAGAGTTCAGCCTTTCGACTTAGCTCCTTTTTCACCACAACTGACCGATACATTAATGACATCACTGCACTGATGTCTCTGTCAATCTCGTGCTACATCCTCCCCTCACCGAAGGCCCCGAGATACTTAAACCCCAACCTGATGTGAAGAGGACATTCCACCCTTTTCCAGCTGTGAACCCTGGCCTCAGATTTGGCCTTGAATTTCCACTTTTATTTACTTGTTTTCTTATTAGTCAGTAGTTTAGTCGTGTCTATTTGACCGCATGTGTTGCTCCAAACCTGTATAACGTCAGCATTAATGTTTCCTTCACAGATGTACTCTAACGCAGCCCCATATTGCTGTGTCACAGAGACTGGCTTTCGAACTGATGGTCTGATACCAAGCCAGATGGTCTGTCTCCTCTTTAATTACACCTATTGTATATTGTTCCTCAGCTACACTAACTGTACGTGGCGTTCACACTGATGCTGTCTACTGTCCACACCGATTTCTACTTCTGTCAGAATAAACCTGAGCCAGACATAGACTCCACTCTGCTGACAGGTTCTCATCATTGCATCACACTGACAATGCAGGGTTTATCAATATTCTACTGCCGATCCAACTTACCCAACAGTCAAACTTAAAAGTCTTATACCGACTGATAGAATTCCTTTGTCCATTCACTAAACAAAACGGCATTTATTCTTCTCATGCAATAATGAGTAACAGATAGCACATGAAAACTCTGTTTGCATGTGCTTCATTTGGACAAGAGTCAATAATGAGTCAGATTTTTATTGGCATTTAATTGCTGATTTTCTTGATTAGTTTGTTAATTTTTTTTTCATTTCTTTTGCTTCTGTTTTATTAATTTCTGCATGTTTTCTTAATTATTTTGTACATTCTTGCTCATTTTCTGGATTAAGCTGTTTTTTTGCTTCATTTTTTGTTCATGTTCTGGATTATTTTTCTCAATTTTGTGATTATTTTGTTGGTTCATTACATTGTTCATTTCTGTTTATTTTTGTGTATTTTCTTGGTTATTTTTTCATGGAAAATGCGGGTGCTTGTTAACTTTTCCTAGTTTTTTTTACATTTTTTTTTAGTGTTTGCATATTATTTTGTGCATTTATAGTCCATTCTGTTCCTTTTTTTTACTAATGTTCATTATTTACTTTGTGGATTAAGCAGTTTTTTTTCCTTTTTCATGCTCTTGATTATATTTTTCATTTCTGGGATTATTTTGTTTATTATTCTTCATTTTGTTCATATGTTGTGGATTATTTTATTCATTTTTGTTAATTTTCTTGATTATTTTGTTAATTTTTAAGTATGGACTTTTTGGTTTATTAAAATTTTTTTCATTTTTCTGCATTATCTCATTGATTTAGTGTTGGTTTTGACTTAATATTCAGTCGTCCGTAGTGTATGGATTCATTAAAAATTTAATTAATTCAGATTTTTCTGTTTCCCTGAAGATGACATTTGAGCTGGAAAAGTTTTGGAAACACTGATCTATGGGTTTATGTTACTTGTAATTAATCTTATTTTTCACAGTGAATCCGTGCTTTATGTGAGATTTTGATCTCACCATTCCTACATTTCCATTTTGCCACTTTAATAAAAGGACACATGCTCTGACGGTTCCTCTCCTAATCTGCTGAGTGCTCCCCTCTCACTCCAATTTAGCTCCACCTAAATCCCTGTCTGACAGCTGTTCCACACTAAAGTACACCCAGGTGGCTTTTTGTTTCCCCCCGTGTGCTGTGTTTTTACCTCATTCCGACTGCATCAGGTACCCAAATTATTCTATCGAAGTGAAAAAGAAAAAAGAATAAGCCTTAATAATAAACTTTCACTTTTATTCCTGTAAAGCTTTACAGTTCTTGACCAAAAAAAACTCTGATGAGCAGATGAGTAGCGAGGTCTGTCTGCAGTAACACTGATTTCAAAGGCTGTTTGATATCACAGGGGTTTATGAGTAATTTCTGCACCAAACCAATTTGTTTCTGGTGGGAAAAAAACATCCGCGTTTTCAGAGCTCATTCTGTTTTATGTTGATTTAATCCAATCAAGGACACTTATAAACCGAACTGCATTTATTAATTTCAACAGGACTGTATATTTGTTCGGTCACGACCTTCTATTTTGAAAGACTGCTGCAATTTGTATTATAATAACAATAAAGAGGCCATCTGGATTGATCAGGCTGCACAATAGCCACTCCTCGGCTTTTCACTCATATGAATAAAACATGCATGATGCAATTTGGGATGCTGGATACAAAGTTTGGGCTTTAATTAGTTGCTAACATAGATTTTTGAACCATTTGTGGTGTTTCTTGTGAAGAAAACACATATTATTCAGTGTTTTTCCTTTTATCTGTTGTGTTTTGTGCTGTACTTTTGCACATTTGCTCATTTCTTATTTAGCACAAATAACTTCTACAACTGCCTATATTTTACAAATTACATAGCTGTCCTGTATGCCCTTTATCTGCGTGCACATTCATCTAATGCTTAGGTTTATAAAGGGAACAAAACATGAAAAAATAAGAAAAAATGTAAAAAATATTAAGCAAAATATTCAAAAAAATGAAAAAAATGCAAAGATGTATTCCATAACAAAATGAATAAAACCTATTAAATGAATTCAAAGGAAGAACAATACAAACAAAATAATCAACAGTTTATCAAACAAATGAACAAAATAAAGAACATTAGCAATAATCCTCAACATAAAAAAATGAACAAAATAGACAAGATAATGAATCAGAAAAGAACAAAATAATTAAGGACAATAAACAAAAAGGAATTAAATATTCCACAGAATACATCTAAATAAACAAAAATGAACAAAACAAGCACCAAAGTGAAGGAAATAACCAAGAAAATGAATGAAAAGCAGTTTAAAACAATCCATGAAATGAACACAAATAACAAAAAACAAAACAAATAAAACTATTACACAGAATAAACGTAAGAAAAAGTAATATAATCATATAAAATAAAATAATCACAGAAATGACAAAAGTTCAAAACAATCCATAAAATCAACAAAACAATGCACGCAATTTTTAAGACATGAACAAAATAGTCAGGAAAATGAACAAAAATGAACAAAAGATTCAATTAAATAAGAAGAAATGAACAAAAAACACAATGATACAAAACTGAACAAAATATGCAACAAAGTAAGAAAATGAACAAAATATATAACAAAATAAACAAAAATGGACAAAATAATAAAAAGGGAACAAAATATGAAACAAATGAACAAAATCTGCAGCAAAATGAAAAATAGACAAAGTAATAAGAAAACAAACCAAATTAGCAACAAAATTAACAAAAATGAACCACACAATAAGAAAGTGAACAAAATATTCAACAAAATTAACAAAAAATGAACAAACTAATTTATGCAACAAAAAGAAAAATTGACAAAATACTGAGAAAATGAACAAGATATGCAACAAAATGAACAAAAAACAGACAAAATAATAAGAAAATGAACAGAATATGCAAGAAAATGAACAAAAAAAAATCTATCTCTCCATCTACCTATCTGCTGCCAGACAGGCGTGTCTCTCTTTACCTTCTCTGTATTGCATGTACACACTTCCATTTAATATTTTTCTGTCTGTGCAGTGATGGCTGCTGGTAGATGCTCCTCTTCATTCAGGTGAAAGTGGGTGACTTTTCCTTTAAAGGAAGCAGACAGAGGCTGACAGGGAGGCTGACAGTGAGCTGTCACTCCGCCCGTCGCTCCTCAGGAGGTAGATGTCCTCAGAGCGGAAGTCAATAGGAGGATCTCACTGTTCTTTCTTCCCCAGTCAGTAACAGTTGTGTAATGACTTCAGGAGGAGAGCTGCGAAAAAAGCGCGGCAATGGAGGGAGATGGGCCACTGCCTCGACACTGTTTAATTAAACCCTTAGAGACCGCTGGCTGCATGGGAACAAGAGCCAAATGAGTTGCTGGGTCATGTGCATGAGTTCTGCCACATGAATAATACAAAACACTGCAGGCTGATTCAAAATAATCTGAGAATACTGTTCCTTCCAGGGCTCTACCCATGTGACAGGAAAATCCAGGGTGTTTGGTCGCTGTTTTTATTCAATTACTGCGGTTACAGTAGGACAGCGGAGCAGGGAACGCCATCTGTGGCTCAGGTTAATGATTTGTGGTGACAAAGGCAAAATATGAGATGCGTTTGTGTTCTTAATGAAACATACTGCATCAAAGGGAATGTATAGTTTAAGGACAACAATGTGGTTTACATGTTCTAACACTCACTGGAGGAGATACATCGTGCCTGTTTTATTCATTTTGTTCTTCCATGACTGCAGAATATAGATTTTAACTCGCAGCCTAAAGTACCACACAGATTGTTCATTGTAACATAAACCTCACACTTTAGTTGTTCTCATTATCTGCTGGTTTAGATGTAAATGAGTGACTGCTGACCACACCCCTGTCCTGTCAGTGCCATGGAAACCATCATGCTCCTAGGGTCCGTGATGATCCTGGTCATACGGATTGTTCTAGTAATCCCAGAGGACTCACTGAGGGAAATGAAAAACAACTGTGTGTGTTTGTCCATACAGTGACTGTTTTAATATACAGTGTTAACATTATTTTCAGAGCCTTAAAATCTGTTTTATAATGGAAAAAGAAATGAAAACCTGATTTTCCACAATAAGTTTCCTTTAAAATGTTAAACTGGAGTTTCCATTCAAACACTATTTAAATCTATTTTGTACTGTTTAAAGTTTTGTTACAAGTGGTTATTTTTACAGCTTTGTCTCATATTTATTCTCTGTTTTGATTTTCCTTATGATGGGCAGTATTTCAATGAAATGTGTTTCAGATATTTTGCTATATAGTGTTACTGCTTCAGTACAGTTAGAGTTAGAATCCTTTGGCAGCACATTTACTGCATTTTGATACACATGTATTAAATATTTGCCATTTGTAACAAGGTACATTACTTCTTCACAAATCATTCCTTCCTGGGTTTACTATGGGAAGACTGCTGCAACATTGTGTCCACATACTGTAACTATATTTATAGCATTTAAATAGAAAGAGACTTTTAACAAAGTTGTTTGACCTTGACGGTTATTTTCTTTATTGGTAGTCCACAAAAAATGTCAGAGATTTGTCAGACTTGTCCACTTTCCCCAATAATCATGGAAACACCTGCCAGGGACAAACTCTGTGAAGAGAGGTGTTGCTTTGTTCACACCTGTGGAGGGTAAACAGGTTTGTAGAATCCACTCAGCAGGAAGAATCCTTCAAATAACAACATAAAACCCTTTGAGAAGGGTTAATGGCTGTTTTCCACCCTTTAGATTAGCACCAATGGATGGAAAATGTTACTACCAGAGTGTTGATGTGTTTTCATAGTGAAGTAAACAGGACATAACCTTTCCTCTTCAGCAACTTTATTTTGTTTTTACCCTTATATTAACCTCATATTCGCTTTCTCCTTCCTTTTCTCTGTTAAAGAATACACTGAACAGCTCAACCTTCACTTTTTGTCACATATTATACAGTACAGTGTAGACAAGGCTGCCACTGTACACCTCCTTGCCCCTCCAAACCCAACAACACTCATTAAAACCATACAACCAGACTTCCAAAAAAGTTGAGTTATTGTGCAAAATGTTGTTACAAAGCAACTGTGATGATTTGCAAAATCCAGAAACTTCATATTTAATTAGGAAGGGCACAAAGACAACATAGCAAATGTAGAAACTGTAAAATGTCATTGTTTGTCAAAAATATGCCAGCAACACATTTCATAAAGTTTTAATCAGGGTCATGTTTACCACTGTGTTGAATCCCCTCTTTTTTAAAACAGCACTCAATAGTTGGAAAATTAAAAGACCAATTTCTATTATTTTAAAAGTGGAATATTTTTCCCCATTCTTGCATGATGTAGAATTTCAGGTGCTCAACACGTTCGGGGCTCCTTTGTTGTATTTGCACAATATATTATCAGTAAGTGACAAGTCAGCACTGCATCAGGCCAGATTAGCACCCAGACTCTAGCTGTCAGAATACCTGCAGAATATGATTTTTCTACTTGGCAGGACGTGTTTATCAAACACCTGTATATATTTATCAGCAATAACATTGCCTTCACAAATATGCAGGGTACCCATGTGCACAAATGCACCCCCAGACCATCACAGATGCCTGGCCAGATAGTCCCTCTCCTCTTATAATAATAATAATAATAATAATAATATAATATAATATCCCAAAGGAATTTCACATTTTGATTTGTCAGACCACAAGACAGTTTACCATTTCACCTCAGTCCTTCTTAAACAAGCTCAGGTCCAGAGAAGGAGACAGCACTTCTGAATCTGGTTTACATGGTAGACTTTCAGCTGTCATTTGTGGATACAGAGATGAACTGTGTTCACAGACAATGGTTTTTGGAAGGGTTCTTGAACCCATGCAGTGATGTCCAATGCAGAATCATGTTTGTTTTGAATGCAGTATCATCTGAGGCAAGGGCGTAGGTTTGGTCTCCACATTGGTAGGGACGATATAACAGCATAAGCTGCATGTGCACTTTTTGCTGGGGA
>JAQQAE010016978.1:0-11611 GCA_029823295.1 Pseudamia nigra
CCTTATATCACTTGTTGCCAGCTGAAACATAATCACCCATGCAGAAATTATCCAATGGCAGGCTTGTACCTATTTGCGTAGTAAAATCCGGGTGGTGACCTTTTTTTGTCCAGGCAGTGTAAAACCCCACAATTTACAAGTTACTTTAAATAAAATAACAAAAAAATTAACCAAAATCAATATATGATTAATTTATGGTGATGTACTGGACTCCACATTATGTAGTTACTCACTACTTGAGTAGATATTTGGGAGATACTCTTTTACTTTTACTGAAGTACTTATGTTTATTAGTACTGTACTTCTACTTGAGTCACTAGAACTGTAAAGTAACAATACCTTACTTGAGTACTGTTTATGTTTACTCTACACACCTCTGGTTATAACATTAAAAGTATCACATTGTAACAAACCAGTAGCTTGTTTATGCATTTTTTACGTGTTTTTGTGGGCTGACAGAAAATGCTCAAACATAATACAGTATAGTATATGTAGTATAATAAGTAATAAACAAAATACAGTGGTGGGCAGAATAAACAGACACACAACTCAAGTAAAATCATTGTTAGTTTACAATTATAATGACTCAGGCAGAATGAGAAGTACTTTTAAAAATAAACACTTGAGAAAGAGTAAAAAGTGTCTGTTAAACTACTCATGTCTTGAGTAACCTCATAATGGAGAATCAGCCTCATATGCTATGTTATGTTATGCACATTAAATGTCATCAATAAAGTGTCAGATCCATAACCAGGTAAATGTAAAAGTGCATGATGTTAAATACTGTGTACTGTCAAATAACAGAAAAAAAAATGCTTACTGCAAGATTTCTTGCTTATTTTGTTCATTTTTTTCTCATTTACTTGATCATTTTGATTATCTTTGTTATGGCCCTGGCCATGCATTTGTTTTACTTTTCTTCCTGTCTTCCTGTGTGTGTGTGTCTGCAGGACTTCTCACCTGGCTTCCATTATCAACCACACCTGCCTCCAATAATTAACCATGCCTGTCGCCAACCAAGCCACCCACTGCAGCCTATTTAAACCCGGTCTCTTCACTGACTCCTCACCAGTTTGTTGCTAATGTATTGCTGGTTGCTTCAACCACTACTTGTTAGAGCTGAGTTTTTTTTGTTTGTGATGAAGTCGCCTGCTTAGCTCTCATCCGCTTTAGGATTCTCCATCTACACACACCATCACCTGTCTGTCAGCCTGCTCCAGTCACTGTCCAGCTCCAGCCAAGCCTCTGCTATCAACACCTCCCAGCTCAGCTACTATTCTGCTTGTCTTCAGTATTTACCAAAATAAATCAGCTGCTATTGACACTCTAGTCCCTAGAGTCTGATTTTGGGTCCCTCTGTTCTAATGTAACAACTTTTCTGATTTTTTTTTTTTTTTTGTTTGTGTATTTAGTTGATTTTTGTTTAATTTTATTGGTTAATTTACTTAATTGTTTGCTTGTCTTGTATATTGTCATTTTCCTGTATCTTTCACTCCTACCCATTGAAATATGGCCAAATGCAAGCGTAAAAAGTATTCTGTAAAATGATTAACCCTCAGAAGTACATATTGTTGGGGCCTCAGCATAATTGCCTAAGTCATATTTTGGCTAAATTGTGATAATTGCCTGACTCTGCTCTCCTAATGCTGCAGATTCACTGTGCCTTAGCAGTCCAAAAACCTTCAAATATGACTGAGACAAATATGCTATGAGATTAGTGACATAATGGAGGAAATGTACTTGAGCACTACTCGCCTCTGTCAAAATACAATCTGAATAAAATATAATTTAAACTATATCTTTGCAGCCATATCACCCAGAAATCCAGCTTGCTATGCAGCACATGTGCTGCAGGTTAATGATCACATGCTGGGATTGAAGTAACTTAAACAAATTCCTAATGCATGTACGTGTTTTAACAAATGATGTGTGCTATGTTCAATCGCAGGGTGTATTTATAGTGACAAATCATGCCCCCTTATGCTTGCACCTTCAGGAATAGGCCATCTGTGCAGGCCCACAGCCAGGTAAAGGTGACACAGCTACAGTAAGCTCGCTGAGTGCATTCATTAAATGCTGTCAGCAAGCCCACTTGTAAGGAAGACATCGCCATGTGTCTCCACAGGACACCTGAGTGGACGACATTTAAGATCATAGGCTGTAGGCTAATTAGAAACACACACCAACATGTCCACCTGTATAGACACATACAGTAAGACTCGTACACAAATGGACCCACACACACTTTGAAAGGAAATTCAATCTACTTCTACCTCAGCCCACTGATCTGCACTATTTCCCCTCCTGTCTCTGCCACAGGGAGATGATAAATCTACTGGGCTGACCTGAAGGCCTGGCTGTTCCTTTTATTACACAACCCCTGGGTGTCACAGACACCCCGTAGGAGGAAATGAAAATCTCTGGCACCACTCAACACACACAAACAGATAAACTAATGGGGCGGGGGTATGATGGACAGGTGTACTGTCACAGGAGGGTACAAAAAGACAAAAAGATCTTGCTGACACGTGGTAATGCAGCTGTCAAGTCGACATACACATTCCTGTCACTCTCTCACTCACACACACGGGACACAGTTTAATTTTTACCTTCTTGCAGGCGCTGATGGATGAGGCGACGGTACTCTCTGTGCTGCCTCCCTCCACCTCGACAGACTCTGAGCCTTCAAACATGGCAGATGACTGGAAGTTACTGCGGGGTGAAAAGCATAGAGTTGACTTTGTCAGAGCAGGTTCTTGTCAAGCTCTAAACACCTTGCTTTTAAAAAGTCTGCAGTGACAAAGGACTGGTTACCGCCACTGTGACAGGAATAGCCTACTGACTGTTGCATGTGTTCCTACTGTACAAAAGCGGCACTCATCCAAAGAATTAACCAGACAGATAGTGTCATCACAGAATCATTTCAACCCTCTGAGCTGAATAACTTAAATCCTTCATCTAGACTGCTACCATGCTCACACCCAGGGCCGCTTCAGCGCTGCCTCCAATTGAGCAGTTTGTTCTGCACACAGTGTGTTTGTGTTTGGAAAGAACAAAACTGCTTGGGCATTTGTCTTATTTAGAAATAAAAGCCAAAATTTTATCATTTGCGAGCATAGTGTGATGTTCAAGAAGGTAGATTTGTCTGAAAGGGGGTGGGTGGGGTGGTAATAAAAACAATGATTAGAAACAAAAAAATGATTTAGAAAATTAGTAAACATAAAAAATACTCACAAAGAGCAACAAAAACAAAGAAAATAATCAAGACAATGTGCAAAAATTAACCAAATACAAAAAATGGCAAATGAGGAAACACAGAAAATGAGCAGAATTGCAGCAAAATAATGAAGTGACCAAAAATTAACAAAAATGATCAAGAAAACAGTAAAATTAGCAAAATGAGCAAAAATAAGCAACAAAATAAAGAAAATGAATAAAAATGAACAAAATAATTAGAAAAATGGGGAAAACTAAACAAAATACTCAAAATTAATAAAAATAAAGTACTCGACAATGCGCAAAATTGACAAAATAAACAAAGTCAACAAAATAAACCAACTAAACAAGAAAATGTGCAAAAATGAATCATATAACTAGGTTAATGAGAAAAAACAAACAAAATAGTCAAGGAAGTATGTAAAGTTGAACAAAATAGTCACTACAAAGAACAAAAATGAAAAAGAATAAAAATGATAAAATAAGCAAAATGAGCAAAAACAAGTAACAAAAGGAGTAAAACTATACCAAATCAAGAAAAATGAAAAACTGTAGAAAATAATCAACAAAAAAAATCAAGAAAATGAGCAAAACTGAACAAAATAGTCAAGACAAAAATTATCCAGAAAATTATACATACAAGCAAAATAAGCCAAAAATAATCAACGAAATGAACAAAAATGAACCAATAATTAAGAAAAATTAAGAAAATAACCAAGTGAAATAAGCAGCAAAATGAACTGAATGAAATAAATGACAACTTGAATTAAAATGAAAATTCATACTAAACCTGCTAAATACAAATATAATAAAATTTTAATGCATCCTACAGTACAATCTTCTAAAAATCAGCGTAAACAAACAAAATAATCAAGAAAATAAAATGACCTCAACAATGAACAAAACTGACATCAGTATAAAAAGCAGGAGACAATAAAAAGCTGCATATCATATTAAGTGAAGTGCTTTATTGGGTGGGGGGGGGGTGCATTTTACTGATACCCATCCCCCCTAAAATCGACACCTGTGGGAACGTGCCTTTCTGTTGAGATTGCCCTGTGCTCTCTTTGTGCCTCAGTGAGCTCTGCTCCACATGAAACAGAGGATTAACTCTAAAATGTTGGAATTATAGCTTTTTAAAGGTCACAAATGTGTTGAACCTGCAGCCTCCATTTCAGTGACTTCCATCTGATTACACTGACTGAACACCATCAACAACACAGCAAAGCATACATCATTGCTCTATGTGCATTTAGCCAAATCTTAATGTTATTTGAAGAGCAGACAAGAACAAACCTTTTTTTTGGTGCATTGCAAATGATTTTCCACAACATAACACAAACTGCACAAATGGGATACCTGTCAATCACAGGCGTAGATTCCAGGGGGGATGTGGGGGGCTTCCTCCTCCTCAATATTTGTAAAATGTCCAACTTTACATAAGTAATGACAGTTTTATCTCATTGTTGCGTGATTTCATTTTCTTGATTATTTTGATCATATACGTTGAATTTTAGAAGATCTTGTTCATTTTGATCTAGTTCTTATTTAGTTTATTTATACATTGATTTAGTTTATAACTAAATATGTTAAAATCAAACTTCTTGTTTTTTTCAACATTTTTTGGTTATTTGGTTCATTAGTGCTTTTTTTTGTTTTTTTTGTTTATTTTCTTCAGTTTCTTGATTATTTTGCTCCTTTCTGCGCATTGTCTTGTTTTTTTTATTTTGTCTCATTTTCTTAATTATCTTCATTTTGATTCATTTTCTTAATCATTTTGTGCTTTTTTATTCACTATCTTAATAATTTTGTTCATTTTCGTCCATTTTCTTGACTATTTAGTACACTTTTACTCATTTTCTTGATTGTATTTGTTCATTTTTGTTCATTTTTTTGATTATTTTGCTCGTCTTTTCTCAGTCCCTTACTTATTTTTCCCCTTCAATATTCAAGACAAAATCTCCACCGTCGCTGTCGAGTCACAACGTCGAAACTCAACACTTCTAATGCGTCTTTATCCTCTATGCATGCTCGCACTGAGATAAGCCACATCGAAGCTTATCTGGAATGGCATTAATGGGGATCAGTTTGGAAAATAAAGAAGCAGGGGGTGCATATGTAAACACGAGCATCTGTTTTTCATATTTCAAAGCGAATGAACAGCATTCCGTTTTGAAAGCCCACGGGATCACACAACTGTAATGAACATGTCTGATGTAAACAGCTGTGTCACATCAGAATTTACGTATGTTTGCAGGGAACGTCGGACACTGGGGGAAAAAAAGGATGTACTGTTAAGTGGATGTGACGTGCTTTAAATAGGCTGCTGTGGTTGTAAGGCACACATCAAAACATCATCAAACAGGCAAAGATGCGGTGAACATGCTGGATACAGAAAATTGGAGGCAAACACTAAAATTAGGGTATTAGTGCAAGAGGAACTGTAATGGGTCACAAAACTGTTATTGATTTTGGTGATAAACTGAACACAACCTCTGCTTTTATCTTTGCTTCAGGACCTTTCGGTCGGTGATTGACAGGTCGGTGCGACCCTGTGCTCCAGGAACCTGTAGTGAAGCAGAATCACTCTGATGCAAGGACACAGTTAACCCCTGAAATGTCTGACTTTCAAGGACAGTCCTGCTCTTTGGTCTGAGGATTTTCCAGCTTGTCGAGGACACACGAACAGGGAACTTTGGTGTCCCTCACGGCTGTAGAGACAATACTTTTAGACTTCACTAAAGGAAAAGAAACGCCAACAAATAGGTCTCAGTAACGTGGAAATAGATCACCTCACTGTCACACGCAAATACATTCCGGGCGCAAAACCCGAAACATCTTATTTAGTGTGAAAGCAGCTTTACTGCAACACTGCATGGACTCCAGAGCACTTTTCCAAACAAACACGGACACTGACGCACACTTTACACATTCCAAAATACCACGACGCTTTGATCAGATACAGACTAAAAGAAGCCATGCATTTCTTGTTTCTTACTTCAAACCAGTCCCTTGTTTAAAACGCTAACATCTAGTCAATTATACAATTTTCACAAGTCCGTATGTGAGATAATGTTCGAAAACATGCCAGCATCACAAGTCATCAAAAGCATGAAAAGTGCACGTTTTCATGCAACACAATAAAGGGACTTGTAGAAATCGCGTTGATGTCGTCCGGGAATGTGACGTTAGCGATCCTTTTTTAATCCTGGGATCATAAACAGTCTCTCACCTCGGCGTTTTCAGAAGGCACTTGGCGCCTGCCATTCTGTCAAAATGTCCAAGCCCCCCGCTCCGCAGCTGCTGTGATTATTTCCTCTGTGGCAGACGGACAAGGAAAGGTACAGCGGAGCGCCTCGACGCGTAATTGTCCCGGGGACTCTCTCCAGAACAGATGCGCATTCCCGACTGAGCACTGGAGGAATCCCAGACCGCTTCACTGACACTGGAGGAGACTGAGATAAACTCAACACCGCGGTTTTTCAGCAGCAACTCAAACCCACTGCCTGTGCGTCTGCCCGCCAAGTGCCGAGTGCAGGCGCAGAAGCCTCACGTGGATTAAACGTAGTGAGCCTCACGACGCAGGCAAGGGCATGAGTATGGGCAGTGCGCGCGCATGTTGACGCACAGGCACGCTCGTATGTGTACAAACTGGGGCACGTAGGCAGTTGTTTTATGATGGGAACACCTTCAGCAGGTGCGCAACGAACAATAACAGTAGACGGAAAAAGTGAGATTCAAAATAACAGCAGGAAGATGAAGGCATTTAAAACGCAACATTTACACCAGCAGGTCTGAAATGGCTTCAAAGGGATGTTTAAAATGCACATAGCTGTCTCTATAAACTCAGTCAGTACTTCAAACCAGATCTATTGCGCTCCTCTGAGTAAGGTATTTTAACAGGAGTGTGTGTTTTTTTTTTTTTTTTACTTTCATCTAGAAATACCACAAATATTTGTCGTTCTATCATGTCCATATACACATTGCTTTCAAATGCAAATGAGCTACTGTTCAACACACCCTTTTCTTGTCTGTGCCATGGATTCTGCCAGACAGACTGGCACATTGTCCCAGGATGCCAGGATGGTTTTTGGGCCTGAGACTGCTGTGTGATCTGTGACATCACAAATATGCAGAAATCTAAATGCCTATAGTTTCAGGTCCCTCACCTGCTGAGTTTTTCCTTGTTCAAGTGAGTGGGAGTCGGGTACTTTACCATTGTTTTTTAAAGCTTAAAGTCCGTTTTATAACAAGAAGTAATATTAAATTGGGTATTTAAAAATTTAGGATTTGCAAAATTTGCCTCTGAAAGCTTAGTGTTTAATTTCACTGTGCTGATCACATTGGTGTGGCAGTGCAAACTCAGTATCTTGGCAAAGCTTTTATGTTGAAACAGACGACAGGACCAGGTTGTAGAAAATTTACTAAACTCCAATCCTGATCTTATCGTTGGGGGGCGGGAAGGGGGGTCAGAAAAGATCCAGGACAGGGAGGAATGGATGGATATGGATGGATGTGTGGATGGATAAGTGGATAATTTAAGAGTTTCCTCACTGAATATGTCAGATAAACACTGTTTTATTTGACCCTGGCATTACTCTTGAACTGTGCATTTGTGCCGGTTTGCACCACTGACCAGGTTTGTTCTGAGTTTAACCCAACGAATTGATTAACATTTACCTTTCTTTTGTGCTATTTCTATGCCTCTCATACATGTCAGTTGAAAAGTTTAACTTTCTGTTTATCAGGGAATTGTGATAAGTATAAAACAATGGGGTACTCTCATATGCACATTATCATCATGAGCGATGATTCCATATGAAAGGTTTGCATTCTCTTCTGGTGTTCTTGTGTTGGTGGGACAGATGACTTAACATTTGTTACAACACAAACTGGGTGACCTGTCCTCACGGAGCCCATAAACAAACACTGATATGAAAGCATCCCTGTGTCCTCAGAATCTGGTCATGGCTTCTGTCTGAGTCTCACTGCACAGTCTCTGCAAATCTAAAAGTTTATTTGGTATCTTCACTGGTATAATTACAGTGAAATACTGTAATTAGAAAATTCAGCTGCTCATCGTATATGCAGTATAATTTAATTATGATGAACGATTTCACACAAAGAATATGGCCATGTTGTTTACAGAGCCTGCAGTACAGCCTGCTGATACATATCAGAGTGATTAAAATATTAGACACACACCGGTGATGCAGATGTTCCAGACAGGCTTCAGTAGCTTGCTTTTACTAAACAGGTGTACGTGGAATACTGATTATATTCAGTCATCAATCATTCAAGTTTAATTTATTTATTGTTAATTTCTATTGATGTTCTTTGCATATTTGTTTTGTAGATGGCAAAAATGGAATGAAAAATGGAAACTTAATGTATGAATCACATGAATAAGACTATTTCAAAACAACTTCTAATCACCAATGAAAATGCAGGGGGCAGTAACTCCCAAACATGTGTCCGAACCTCCAAAGAGCCAATTGAGACAGGTTTCATCTCTCAGCAGTATTAATAAATGAGCACAGAGAATAATTTATCCATCTTCTATGGATTTGATAGTTACAGCAATATTTCCTACCTTCATAGGGAGGTCAGCCAAAATCAGTAGGGGGTAAAAGAAGCTGTGATCTTCAGTTGTCTATTACTGCTCTGAGAATGTGTCAGGGAAGAATATGGTGATCAGAGAAAATAGTGGACATTCTAGAGCAGGGACATATTGAGCAGGCAGGGGTCCTGAAGAGAAATATGTGTCTTTGAGACAGCAAATGGGGACTAAATTGCAGGTTTACTCTGCTGAAAGGATCATTGGTGCCAAAGGGAATGCTTATTTTCAGCTTGCTTCCTCCAGCTCATATTTTGTACATGCTGTTGTCATCCACCAGATCTGTTTGCTTTTATTCAACTGCTGACAATATCATAACTAAAAAAATAGTGAGATGCCTGATGTAGGGTAGTAATGCAACCCACTGGAACAAACAGCATCTATGTACAAAACGGCCACCACACATCACAATACAGCATATTTAATATTTTTAAGTGCACAACCTAACTGAACATTTTGTACTATAGTAAACACATTCACAATACTGAACTGGATATAGCTTCATCTAATTCTCCGATTACAATTTGCCCACAAACAGATTTGGATATAAATAGAGGACATCCTGTACCACCAGCTCTGCACACCAACTGCTACTGCAACATTTTTAGGTTTCATAACAGAGGGACAGTTTCTGCTGTTTTTGTTGTATATTGTCTATATAGGTAAATGTTAAGAACAATAACACAATGTTTAACATGGACCTGACAGAAAGATAAATGTAGGGGCCCAAAACAGACATACCCTACCTATCCTATTTTTATTACTTTCAACATTGTACATTCATTGGAGACATATAAAATGTTAAACAGCCCAGAAGATCCTAGCTTGTCCAAAGTAGCCACACTTATCTTTATTGACAACTAACACACTCATTTTAGTCACTTGCAATAGTTTTCAATTTACAGGTGTCAACCTTTATTTCCTTTCTTTTGGCATTTATTTCTCAAAGTAATGATGGACTGTCTGTTCTCTTTACCTAAATTCAGCGTTTCTTGCCACAATATGAATTTGTACAGTTGTTGGAGTAGCAATAGTAGGGTTGTCAACTCTGTAACCACCCTTCCTCCGCACAAAACAACTGATGGTCTAAAGCACATAAACAAGACAAGAAACGGCATAAATTAACTCACCTGTGAATAGAAAAACATTCCAGGTGACTACGTCATGAATCTGATAAGATGTTGTGAAGCTGTCATCAAAGGTAAATGTGGCTACTTTGGAGTAGAGGTCAACTGATTATCAGCCGGGCCGATTATCGGTGCCAATATTTGGAAATTTTACATATATCGGTATCGTTGTTTTTTTAAATCT
Source organism: Pseudamia nigra (assembly GCA_029823295.1). Classification (NCBI taxonomy): domain Eukaryota; kingdom Metazoa; phylum Chordata; class Actinopteri; order Kurtiformes; family Apogonidae; genus Pseudamia; species Pseudamia nigra. Next base: position 10,145 of record JAQQAE010016978.1, read on the forward strand.
GACGGGCTCATTTATCAAGAAATCAATTAAAACTGGGTTATTTCGGCTCAGACGACCGTCTTCCTCTCCCTCTCTTTTCAGCATTGTCCCGCCCACGGCGCCATCTGATTGCTTAAACAAACCACAGAACAGAAGGGCAAACACTCGCTTGACCTAGATTTTCAGTATGAATACAGACCATAACAGCGAGGCCTCCGTAGGAGGTGTCTGTCCTCCCTGAGTTCACCTTAGGACACCTGCGTTACCGTTCGACATGTGTACCGCCCCAGTCAAACTCCCCACCTGCCACTGTCCACGGAGCGGGTTGCGGGTGACCGGGCGCTTAACGCCAGAAGCGAGAGCCCGCTCGGGGCTCGCTTCACAGGGTAAGTGATGCGCAAGTGTGTCGGCGCCGATTTGTGTCGGACTCTTTAACACGTTCGGTGTTAAAGGGTTTTAAGCTCTGGAGAGCAAGCATATGTGTTGAAGGTAAACGCAGAAAACTCTCCTGAAAATGTAATAAACATCCCAGGGCTCTGTCTCACAACTACCACTAATGTTACAATGTGCAGTAGAATAGAGCAGAGTAAACATTAGCTGCTGCTAATGTACCTCCCACATCTCTTACATAGCTCCTGATATGTCTGTGAATTACTTGAAAGAAGGTGCTGATAATAGACAGTCAAACAGTCCGTGATAGTAAAAGCATGAGTGTGTGATTGGGAGAGAATGCATAAAAAACTCAGTTCACTTGTTTGATTGTAGGGAAACACGTTAAAGTGGAGAATAATTAGTTTAAACCATAACATTAGTTGTCCGGTCTGGATGTAAACACTCAGTAGACTATGTACAATGGTACAGTGGACAACAAACGCTTCTGACAACGAAAAATTCGGATACCAAAGAAAAAAATCGGCAAAAAATTTGAACTGCATAACAAAAAAAATTTGCTCAATGAAAGAAGACGTGTCTACGCTCGGGTCACATATGTGTCACTTCCGGGTCTCAACAAGAATGACCCGGAAGTGAGAGCGCTAGCCGCTAGCACTAGCCGGCTGTGAAACAGGACTGCCTCACGATCGGCATCTATGATTCAGCTCAACTCCTCAATACAGAATGCGACAGCGTGATCCTGCGTGACCTAGCCTCTGCCATTGTAAGGTAACTCCACTCCAGAACGACTATGTTGTTAGCCGTAGCCTGGGCAGCGCTGTGTTGGGCCGGGCAGCGCCGTGCCAGCGTGTCAGGCCAGGCAGCGCCGTGTTGGGCCCGGCAGCCCTGTGTCAGCGTGTCGGGCTGGGTAGTGCCGTGCTGGCTTTTTGGGCCGGGCAGCGCTGTGTCGACAGGGCCCGGACACAGCGCTGTTAACGCTGCCCAGGCCATGTCGACATGGCTTATAGCCATTAGCTGTTAGCTGCCTGTGTTAGCAGCCTCTGCCTGTGTTAAGAGCCAGCAGCTCCAGTCTCTGGAGCTGTTTACAGTTATGGA
>JAQQAE010016979.1:0-11611 GCA_029823295.1 Pseudamia nigra
AAAAAAATCTTGAATGATCATGACCGGTAATCACTTAAATGTGTGGTGAAATCAAATTGTAAAAAAAAAAAAAACAACAACAGTAGAACTTAGAAGTATGTTTATGCTTAGTTAAATCCAGGCGGTGACCTTTTTTTGGCCAGGCACTGTATACAGCATATCACAATGCAATAACGGGTCTGTAGATTCAATTAGATGGTTTAAAAAAAACCATAATGCTCTTCACTTTAGATGTTACTTTTAATTTACACCATTACAGCATGGAGTAATTTAATAGACATTAAAATGAGCAATTACCAACTGTAATATCTAAAGCCTTCAATCAAAATAGACAGATGTTTGTGGTCATTTATTATTGTTTTGAAGGCATCTAATGAAATCAGTCCCTTATGTTTCAAGTCATTTTTACACTACCATTCACAAGTTTGTACCCACCTTCTCATCCAGTGTTTTTTCTTCACTTTTATTATTTTGAACATAGTATGTCAATACTGACGACATCCAAATTGTGATAGAACACACAGCAAATTAGTGTTAACCAACCGTTTTGTGTTTTAGATTGTCCGCAGCTTTGCACACACATTACATTCTCTCAACAGATTCACAAGTTAATCTGTGCCACTCAGTTAAATAATGAGAAAAACAGCCCATCATTAGTTTAAGTCAATGGGTCGAGGACCTTTCCTTAATCTAAAAAATAAGTTTCTCAAGCTGCAAAACAATATTCAGATTTTATTTATTTTTGTGAATTATGGTTGATTTCCTGGATTATTTTGCTCATTGTTTTTGTTCATGTTCTCATTTATATTTCATTTACGGTACTTGATAATTTTGTTCATTTTGTTGAATATCTCGTAAAATTTTTCATCCAGTTTTATTCAGTTGACTTATTGTATTAGTAATTTTTGTGACTATTTTGCTATTTTTCCTGATTATTTCAGGTTTGTCTTAATATTATAGGATTTTTTTTTTTAGAATTTGGCCTGTCTTTTTTAATTTTCTCAGTCTTTTATTCATTTTTGATCACTTCATTTATTACATTGAGTGTCATCCACAGCTCATTTGACTGAAGTGATCACTTGAACCAAATTTTCTTTAACAAGGAAAAGTGAGTAAATCTGGGTTATTCCACAGCATCCTGGTTACTGAAAGCTTTCTGAGTTAAAACATTAGTTTTGTGTTGTTTTATTTTGACCATTTGACATGCTCTTCAAATAAATTCTCTAAATGACAATGTTTCCATTGTGAATTTGGCAGAAATGTCAGTAGTTTAGAGAATACAATCAAAATGGTCATCTTACTCAAGCACATAGTAAAATCAGAGAATATGATAATTTTATAGGGGTCTATATATTTTTTTCAGAGCTGTATATTATTTGGAATTGATCACAATGCTTTTCTGTTGACCTGTTGGCTACTAGATTCATGTGTTTTACAGGTTATATTACAAGATAATCCAATTTTCACTTTTTACAATATAAAATCTTCGCCAACTTATAGATCTTTGTTTTTTTCCACATTTCTTTTGGCACAACTTTATGTAGAAGTTACCTCTTTTCATAAATAAAATATGAAATTTGATCAGCATCATGTTTCTGGGTCAACGCCTTCTCTTTATTACCTGATTGTTTCCTTTGACCTCCAGCACCTCCTCACTTTTCCAACGACCCAGCTCTCTGGAACAACTTTAAATGTTTACAAGTATTAACAAACTCATTGTTTGCTCATTATAGTTGGCTGCATTTTAATTAAAAATGCTGTATTTCTGTGCAAATCAATCACAAACCGTAGACTGTGGAGCCCTTACATACGCTACCTCTGATGTTACACGCAGCTCAGTCACAAATCAGAGCAAAGTGAGCTTGTGTGGGTGATTCATAAACCTATCAAAAAACGATCAGAGGTGGCATTTGGAAGATGACCTCTGCAGTGCACTGCTCACCACCGCGCAGTTGATTCAGCTGCAGAGTTATTGAAAACATGATGATATTTTCTTTTCAGCAGCTACTTCTTGAGACACAAACCATGTGAACTGTGCTGTGTTGAGCATGAGAAGAACTGGGTTTTTAAGGTTTTTGGAAATTAAGCAGTCGTTAAAAGCAACGGAGAAAAGACTTAGTCATCAAATAAAGGAAAAAACATGGAGAATGAAGACGTTACTGGCTCTTTCAAGAGACGAATGCGCCCCAGAAAGCATCCTCTTCTTTATATACTTGATTTTTTTTTACCTTGTGGTTGTGTTTTGTGCACATCAGCACTGCTTCCAACAAGTACAGCAAGAAAACACGCTCCTAATTAATTACCCAGACACTTAAGGCTTATTTGCAGAGTTGGGTGGTACTGATGTATATTTGCTTCTTTGCATGTACATTAGTAGATGTTTTACAGATTTTTTTACTCTCAGCGGGTTACGTTTATGATGGAAAAAATATACTCGGTGACATCGAGCCCCAGCTCAGTTAGCACTGTAGTCACTGTAGCACTGACGGTGTTTGAAGAACAAAAGAGTATAAATCCACACAATGATCAACAAAAGTATCCAGTAAGTTAACAAAATAATGAAAAATGAACAAAATTAAACAAAAAGGGGGGAAATAATCAAGTAAGTTAACAAAATTAAGCAAGCATTAGCAAAATAATGCACAAGATTAAACAAATATGGACAAAATAAGCAAAAATAAACAAAATAATAAACAAAATTTAACAAAAACAAACAAAATGAGCAAAAATGAACAAAAATAATGAAGTAACCAGCACAATCAAACGAAAATGAACAAAATAATCATAAAAATTAACAAAAATGAACAAAAGAAGCAAAAAAATGAAGCAAAATACAGAGCAGAATGGACAAAATACTCTAGTGAGTTAACAATATGAAGAAAAAAAGCATATTGAACAAAAAGTGAAGAAACAGGAATGAAGATAATCAGAAACAATATGAGGAAAACAAATAAATAAAAATGAACATGTGCAAAAAAAATCATGTAAATAAACAAAGAACAGTTCTGCATCTTTTACTGAAAACAGTGAAAGTTCACTTTACACTGTAGGTAAAGAACCTGTTCAAACACAAGACATGAGGGTGTAGTAAATCCCATGGTGTGGCACTGCTGTGCTTCCACTTTAAGCCCATATCTTTTTACTTTACCGACCGCTGATAATTTGTAGCTGCTTGTGGTCGCGTGATGAATCGGATCTCAAATCGGTCTGATTCCTATTATGTTGCTTGGAAATGGCTCTTCAGGCTCTTCGTGGATGGAGCTTTACACCAATCTATATTTACATAAGACAGCAGCAAAAGAAATCAATAAAATATCACGCAGCTCCGCTCCTCTGTGTGTTTTAAACCCGTATGTTTGAGCTCGTCCTTCAGGGAGCGAACGTTTGACTGTGATGTAAAAAAGGAGAATCCGTTGATTCTCCTTTTTATCGTACAGTATGTAGTGCTAAAAGTAAACGTATTGTTACGTTATAATTCTAATGACTCAAGCAGAAGCAGAAGAACTCAAGTACTTGAGGAAGAGAAAAAAACATCATGTAATGAGTAACTTCAAAATGTAGAGTTTAGTACAACCTAATATGTTTGTTCAAACAGGTTATTTATCAAAGTAAAGGTCACATTAACTGGACAAATACAACAAAATACAATGTGAAACACTGATGACTATCAGAAATCTAGACTCATTTTGATTATTTGTTAATTTACCTGATTATTTTTGTGGTCATTTCCTTGCTCATTTTGTTGATTTTTCTCAATTTTATTTGTTGTTTTGTTCAGTTTTGCTCACATTAATTATTGTGTTCAGTTTGTTAGATATATTGTTGACTTTTGATAATTTCCTGGGTTAGTTTGTTCAGTTTATTGTGTTTGTTCTTGGTCATTTTGTTGGTCATTTTTGATTGCTTGGTTCATTTTATTTATTTTGTTTGGGTTTTTGTCACTTCACCTGAATGAGTATGTGGTTTTTTTCTGAACAAACCCAATTTACAGCAGCATCTTGTCAATGGCTGTGTTCTTGTGATAATATGGTTGTTCTGGTTGTTCTATTGCTGGTTCTAGTTTCAAACTATAATTTGATTAGATCATCTAAAGGCAAGTGGTGGTGTTTTTGGTTGGAAGCAGCCACAGGTGAAACAACATCCTTGACAAAAACACACATTTCTTCATTTTAAAGCAAATTTCTAACTTTAAAATGTTGAAGAATTGGAGGTTGTGTTTTTTCCCCAAAATCTGCAAATTTAAAGTCAAAATTGTCTAAGTTTTTTTCTAGCAAATTTATGACTTTTTTCTCAATAAGTTGCCACTCTTATTCTCAGAGTATTGTTCTCACAAATCTCCATCCATTCATCTTCTACCACTTACCCGGGGGGTCGGGTCACGGGGGCAGCAGCTTGAGCAGGGGATCCCAGACTTCCCTCTCCCTGGCTCCTTCATCCAACGCTTCCTTGGGGACTCCGAGGCGTTCGTGGGCCAACTGAGAGACATAGTCCCTCCAGTGTGTCCAGGGTCTTCCCCGGGGTTTCTTCCCAGCGGGACGCGTGTGGAACACCTCACCAGGCAAGCGATCAGGAGGCATCCGAACCAGATTCCCAAGCCACCTCATCTGGCTCCTCTTGACGTCACAAATTTATGACTTTAAACTGTGACTTTTTCCTCAAAATACTCAAAAACTTTTCAAGTACATGGAACTGAGTAAACATAATTGTACTACCCAGCTCTGCATGCCGGATGCATCTGCTGACATCATAGCTGGTATCTCGTTGCCCACTGGGCCTCTTAACTTGGCAGAAGCTGCTGTGTGGGTGGTTTGGACCCTCTGCAAAAACAGGATTATCAAATATACATTACAGGCCTTTCTGGGACCCAGTGTGCAGGCTGAGGCTCCTGTGTGCTAATTGCCGGCCTCTCTGTGCTGTGTAATTTCATGCTTGATGTGAGCATTTGTCTTTCACGCTACAAAGGAGCTGGATACATTTCGTGTACAAATGCAAGAATCAGCTATGTTGTACCAGCTGATAAACCTGTTAATTTTGCCCCTTTGGTAAACACACCAAACAGCCATGTTTTTACTGTTAAATGGCTATAGGGGCCTTAGAAACAATATGGACTGATTTGAAAACGCTTTTGGATAATGACCCCATTGGCCAGGGGAGTCATCAAGGGCCAAATTGCTGCTTGTGTTAGACTTTAGTCCGTAATTAGGTCAGAAATGCTTGTATTGTGATGTGGCAGCACAGACCCGGCCTCGCTGTTCAGAGTGTATCCATGTGTGTCACAGTGACTCATCGAGCCCCTCTAGTGCTGTTGAGCACTAGAGGGGTGCTCTCTCTCTCCTCAAAGAGCTGCGGGCCGAGCTCATTCACAACCTTGCACTCTTATCACAACATGTTTATTGCACTGTAATGTGCTGCTGCGATTATGCAGCATTTAGCTCCATGCTGCTGCTGTGGCTGCTGCAGGCCTGAATCTAGCAACCAGAGCTTGACCTCAGGCTCACCCCCTAACCTTCCAAACGCCCCCAGTAACATCCTCACTCTATTTCTACTTCTTCCTTCATCCATTCCCCCTCTGTTCCTGTCCACCGCTGTTGTTTCCTCTCCCTTACCTTTCTGTTTTATTGATCATTAGCTGATGTTGTGAAGAGGGAGTGGGTGTAATTAAGGAGCCAGACTGGTCTGTCAATTCTGTTCAGTGTTGCATGGAGAGCACCAGACCAAGCGATGGCGCTAATAGGGCTTCATACTGTAAACAACACGCACACCTGGACAGCAGCGAGCCCTGGGGAGAAACAGGATGGAGGCACAGTCGACAAGTTAACACTGATAAAGAGAGAAAGTTTATCACCAAACATGTTGACGATGTGTGTTGGCTGGCGTTTATATGCATCAAGGCTGGCTAAAGTAAACAGAAACAGTGCTGAAGTAAAAGTATTGGTTCAAAATATTTAAAATGCAGGAAATTTAGGAACATGCAAAAATCCTGACATGGGTACAACCTTTAACCAACTGAATATGGCCAAAGATTTAAACAGCATGAGGAATCACAGCTTGGTGTGTTTTAGAAAAGGGAGAGAATCTGGAATTTTCAGAAATATGATCAGGAGAATCATGATTTTTTCAGATATCCTCAGTGAACTTCAACTCAACTTTATTTGTCCCCATGGGGCAGTTTCCTGTGTAGCAGTAGCACAGTAGAGTAAAAACACCCACAGCAATAAATAATCCCACAGCAAACATACACATAATAATAAAAAGAAAACTAATGGGTGCTTGTGCAAAAGCTTCTCATATCCTTTAGTTATCTTTAGTTACCTGCGCTGAGCTCTGCAATAGCAGAGAGGACAAAGGAACTTCTGTACCTACTTGTTTGAATTGAAGGACACCTGTATCAGACAAAATGGACCTGCCGTTTTTACCAGTTGTTTTCCAATGCAAGCACAAACACAAAGCAAGCACTCATATGACTGGTTGCCAAGCTAACGCAGACTTTTTAAAAAAAAATCCAGGCAAGTCCCACCAAGGAGATGAATGGTGTGAAAAAACATATGAACCTATAAAGAAAACAACAAAAGAATAAAGGAAAGCTCATGGTGTCTTCTTAGACCTAATACTGGATTAGAATTCTTAACAAAAATAACGTTTGTTTCTCTTGACATGTTTTGACAACTTCCTCTTATCTTCCTCAGAAGGTTCACATGGTGTTACGTGTCTTGCTTAGTGTTCTTATATAAGTATAAAGCAACAAACACCATCGTTGGATCAAGGAGGTCTTTCAGATCCAAAAACAGGTTCCGAAGACCATAAACAGAGAAGAGGGATCTAACGTCTTGTCCCATACATGGGATGCTGTCCTTAGCAAGGTGTCAGACAGCAGGGGGCGTAGTCGTCCTCTACTGTTTGGAAAACATACACTGCCTGGCCAAAAAAAGGTCACCACTTGGCTTTAACTAAGCAAATAGGTACGAGCCTCCCATTGGATAATTTCTGCATGGGTGATTATGTTTCAGCTGGTAACAACTGATATAAGGATAGTGGGGAACCATCATCTTTGAAGAAAGAATGTGGTTACAACAAATCTTTAATGATCTTGAACGGTAATCACTTAAATGTGTGGTGAAATCAAATTGTAAAAAAAAAAAACAACAGTCGAACTATGTTTAATAGTGAAAGTAAAAGCATTTCCTTTCATGTGCTGCTTAGTTTGTCCATTTTTGTTGATTTACCTGATTTAATTTAGTCATAATTGCTAATTTACATGATTATTTTGTTCATTTTTGTTGCCTACTTTTGTGCATTTTTGTTGGTTACATTGTCCACTGTTGTTAATTTATGTGATTATTTTGATCATTTTGTTTCTATTGAGTTTTTTCTTTTATTTTATGTGTCAAAGTACATTTTTTCATTAGAAATGTTACTGAGTAAGAGTACGAAGTATTCTGCACAACAGTACATACAACAGAATAAATGTACTTGAGTACTACCCACTTCTGGTATGCACTGTCATTAAATTAAGGGTGACAGTTTGAGGCCAGATTTATGTGCATATTGCCACATGCTTATGCTCTGTGACTGCCCCCGTGTTGGGTCGACACTGAGCCGGGACTTTAATCGATAACACTATCAAAACATCTCCACCACTGCCCTCTTGTTGACTCTGCGTGTCTCTTGTCTCTCCTCCAGAGAAAGTCAGTATGCTGTCAGCATTGATCGCTCCCTTCAAGTACATAAGCCCTGGGACCAGCAGCACAGAGGACGAGGACAGTTTAAGTAAGCCCCTGCCTCTTTTCTTTCTCGTCGTCTACATGCTGTGCTAATTCTCTCTGTGGCAGACTTAATATGGAAATTATCCCATAATTAATTATTTGGGATATTTGGTTACGCATCTTGGGTGATAATCGGTAAAATCTGTAATATCTTATGAAAGTGAGCTTAAATTAAAAAGGAAGTGTCAGATAAATAAGTCATTAAATAGGTGCATGTTATTAGCCAGTTACAGTGAATGTTAGTGCTTTATCCCAGTTTCCCATTTCACTATTAACATCCCAAACCCCATATTTCTGTTCATTTCCCGCCAGAAATGCAATATGCCACCACTTCTCTGTAACTAGGTTTGAAGAGCGTACCACAGCTGTTCAGACTTTACTCTCACGGAGGATAGAAGTGTGAAATAAAGCAGGCTACAGACATTTCTCACATCCATTCTCACAATGTCTGCCACTCCATGCAATCCCCACCCCCATTACAAATAGGATTGGTGCTCAGCGTTGGCCACAGGGACCTGCGTTTCCCACTTGTGACACAGATTCAGAACCAATTTGGAGGCAGATTACAGAATGATTTGCCAGATAACATCCCCATTTTTGGGAGGGATTTGGATTTTAAAACACTTAAATATGATACAGCCCTGTGGTATGAAGTGGGCTCAGCTCAGAGAGATGATTGTAGATTTGTTCATTATCATTTCATTGTGTATCAAGTGGTTCAATCTGCCTGGAGAGATTTTCCTTGATTCATTTTGTTCAGCCATGATAAATGTGTGTCACACAATAATGCCTGCTTTTGTGCTCTTTGTTGTCGTCAGTATCTATTATCACCTTAAATGAGGTTGATGTTGCTGCTCTCATTGCAGGTACTAGCAGCGCAGAGGTAAAGGAGAACCGTAACATCGGTAACTTGGAGGATCACTCTATTGGATCTGCAGAGTGCCAGTCACTTTTCTGCTCTGACTCTACCAGAAGCGGGAGCTCTGGTCTGAAGAGGAAACGGCCGCTGGAGGAAGACAACAATGGCCACATGTGTCAGCTTCGTTTCATCTACAAGAAACTGTCTTGGTCTGAGGCGCCAAAGAACGCTTTGGTGCAGCTCAATGAACTCCGACCGGGCCTGCAGTACCACATGGTGTCTCAGACCGGCCCAGTTCATGCTCCTGTTTTCTCCATAGCTGTGGAGGTTAATGGGCTGACCTTCGAGGGCACAGGGCCCACAAAAAAGAAAGCTAAAATGAGGGCTGCAGAGCTTGCGCTCAAGTCCTTCATTCAGTTCCCGAATGCTCCTCAGGCCCACTTGGCCATGGGAAATATTTCAAACCCTTCGGCTGACTTCACCTCAGACCAGGCGGACTTTCCTGACACACTTTTCAAGGAATTTGAGTCTTCACCATGCTCTGACGGCCTCTCCTTCTGTAACTCAGCAGCTGAGAGCGAGCTACTATCAAGTGAGCTATTAAGACATGGACGGTTGCTTCGCCATACCTTGGACCTGATGGTGCAGGCTCAGCAGAGGCTGGGTGGGATTGTTCCAGAACCCGAGGCCCCTAAAAGCCCTGTAGCATTACTGAATGAGCTCCGACCGGGCCTGCGCTATGCCTGTCTTTCAGAGCGAGCCGAAGGACGACGACTGCGTAGCTTTGTGATGGCAGTACGCGTGGATGGGCGGATATTTGAGGGCTGTGGACGCAGCAAGAAGCTGGCCAAGACTCAGGCAGCTCAGTGTGCTCTTCAGGCCCTCTTCAACATCAGGACAGCCCCTGAGGGAAAGACAGGCCTCAAAGCCAGCAGGAAGAGTTGTCCTCATTTACCCCAGGTGAGTGCAGACACATCCCCAGCGTCTGTCTTTAGTTAAGCTTCTTTGGCAGCCACTTCGCTTCCTACAGGGGCCTGTAATGACCAAAACAGCAGGAGCGCATTGAGAAGCCAAACATCTTCCAAAAAGTAATTAAGAAGGAAAAGAGATAGGAGCTGAGGAGAGAGGGACAGTAGGACAGATAAATAGAAAAACTGATAGAGATGTGCAAAAGCTACCCTTTTCTGATATCAAAAATTAAACCAAGTTCATCCTACAAATCTGCGTTTGTGTGTTAGCGAACGCAGAGACGGTGCTTTGGGTAAACATTATCAGGTTACTGGTCTATTTAAATAGAAAGGCATGTAAATGAAGCTAATTATTGTCCTTCTGCCAGTGACACAAGAGAAATCTGCATCACAACCTAAATGAGTTTTTTTAGCGTCTTATGTGTTTGCAGAGATGTAATTGGGAGAGTTTTGTAATTTTGCAAAATATCCTGTTTCCTCATGTGTGGCATCACAGTGTCTACAAACATTAATTTAATCTGGTGCCCAAAGGAAATAGAAAAGCAAGGAGCAAATCGACAAACAAATCACTGAGCCCAATCCCATGCTCATTTACCCAAATATGTAAATAGCAATCAGAGCGAGGAAACTAGTTTTGGAGAAACTTAAGAAAATTGGAGAGCCTTAAGACACAGCAGTGGCTGTATTGGCTGGCACTTGTTGACAGCCATTTAAAACATTTCATTTCAGCTGCAGCATTTCTTCTAACATGTTACTGCCATGAGTAGATAGTCACACTGATTTATTTAGTTGTTTGCTATTTAAACCTAAACAAATCGGAAATGTTATATACTGAACTTTCAGGTCAAAGGCAGACAGGTTTTGTATTTTAATGTTGCCTTTACTGTCTTAATGCAGCACAAAAGAATGGGTGCAGCATTACACTCTTGATGTATGAATCAAAAATTAATCCGTACACATCCACACATCCTTTCCCAGTCTTTCCTTGAAGCTTCCTTCGAAACATGCCGACATATTGTGCCTCTTCTCATTCTGCAGGGTACAAGTCGTATTAACATTCTTTCTGAGGCTTGTAGAAATAAACTGGCGAGAGTGTCCTTCCCCAGAGCACGACATCAACCCAACAAACCAGCACATGTTTGCCTGGGAGAAACTTTTTCTCTTTCTCCCTGTTGCCACGGTGTCTAAAAGGATTTTAAGAGGATTTGCTGCACCCGTTTAGTTCCAGAAAGCACTCGCTTGTGGAATTTCTTGAAAGTCAGCCGTGCTGTTTGCCAGACTCAAGAGGCATTTTATTTTCTGAGGTAAAGGACAAAAGCACACACACAATATGCAGGCAGGAATCCGCGAACTAACACGTGACCAGGTGTTTGTTTGTGGGAATGTTGTGTTACGTATCTGCACTGTTGCATAATGTCATTGCAAAGCCCTCCAGCTCGTACACACTTCCCGTCTTCACATGTGAGTGAGGCTTCATGCCAAAGACTGATTGCATGGGCAGCGGTTGACTACACAGCAGATGTGGTGAGCGACGTGGGGGTGGATGCCAGCTGTAGCCTGGGGGAAACACAAACGTTAATGGTGGTACGCCAAGTTAGTTCGTTTTCTCCGACCTCCCTCTGGCTACCTGTTGCAGAGATTTATTGAGAAGATGCCTCATCATATATGTTAATTCATAACCAAACTCCTTTGATATACAAGTCAAATACAAGTGAAAAGTTTGGACTCACTTACTCTTCAGGTGTTTTTTCTTTATTTTTTTATCATTTTACATTAATCTTGAAAACATCCAAACTGTGAAAGAACACATAAGGAACAACTCAGAGATGTTTTTTACACTGCCTGGCCAAAAAAAAGGTCACCACCTGGATTTAACTAAGCAAATACTATAGGTATGAGACTCCCATGTGATAATTTCTGCATGGGTGATTATGCTTCAGCCGACAATAAGTGATATAAGGATAGTGGGGAACCATCATCTTCGAAGAAAAAATGTGGTTGGAAAAAAATCTTGAATGATC
>JAQQAE010016980.1:0-11610 GCA_029823295.1 Pseudamia nigra
ACCTCAGCATTGAAGCAACTCGTGAAGCCGCAACCATTGTTTTGACATGAGTGTAGTGAAGGACGCGGTGATTTTTCATCAACGTCACGTACGGTTGCCGTGCTCGTACACGTGTGACTAACCGTTCCGTGCCCTGGCCCACCTGTTCCAACCGGGCCGAAGTCTGGTGCCAGAGCGCGGCTCAATTGCACTCACAGTACTAAAATGATCTGCCCTAAAGGTCTGAAACGCGCCCAGGCGCGGAACGAACTGCCAGTGTGAGTACACCCTGAGAGACAGAAACTGGCTGAGAAAAAGACAAACAAAGAAGGGCAGAGAGAGAGGTAAAGACATAGAAAAAGAAGGGGTGGTCAGTTGTAGCTTATGTTTGTGGAGTAAAAACAAAAAGCTGCAGCAGCCAAGCATGTCTACAAGCTGGTATACATGTCAAAAACAGCACAAGAGAAAAAACTCACAAACGAGACTAGAGACTTTGAACCCATGCAGAGCGCGGCACTACCTTTGTGTTCAATGGTAGTAAACCTTTGAGTATAGCCCATGACACATTTCACAGAATCTAAAGGAGAATATGGGGAGTCAGTGGAATTCATTCCTTTTGTGTCATTTTGCACATGGACACATACTGCCAACACACACATAAAAACAAGAAAAGTTGATCCACCTCTTTGGACAAGACCTAGAAGAAAAATTAAGAGTTTAGTAGGGAAGCACTCGGACCTTTAATGTTTAATCTGAGGCTTTTCATTAGCATTACTTTACACACAAGCTGTAGAGGTTCAGGAGAACAACAGCGCTGGAACTGATGTTCATGTGTCATTCTGTATCACTTTTAGAAAGCCCCACATGTTTACATTCAAGAGTACAGTCATTTGGTCCATTTAGCTCTTTTGTGACATCTGTTAGAGATTCAAACTCCACGGCTGGTCTCAAGGTCTGCCTGTGAAGATCTGAAAGAGAACAGGAGTTGTTGTGAACAGGCATGCAGTCCATGTAAGGGCACGGACAACAGGAAGACCTTTGGAAAATACCACCACCATCAAATGATCCAATCTCAGTTAAGCGATCTTCCACACTGAATGCATGACGGGTATGATGCAGAAGACGCTAAACAATTCTGAACTGTGTACAACCTCACATACAATCACACCAATAAACTAAATAAATCTTTTCTAATTATTCACTCTTCTTTTCCCACATTTTCCCCTCTTTTTCACAGCAGTTCACTGGCACTCATCCAGAACACAGAAACACCCACAGCTAGAGAACAGAAGGTCATTACTGCACCACTGACTGACAAGACATCCACTGACACTTGGATCGATTGGCTCTCAAAGGTCCAGGTCATGGTTTGTCTCTATTGTTTTGGCCGTGATCATGGGCATATACTCAAAACATTTACCCAGCTAGGGACTAGAGAGCTGCGACAAAGACCCATGAGTGCTACAGGGGCACAGAGCAGACTGAGGCAGCTGCAGACAAACCGGGTGACTGTCAATCCAGAATATAGTTTTGGTCAAATGGCAAATACACATCATTCCTGCCCAGGATAACAGTAAAAACCGTTCCAGTTTTGAGGAACAAAGCAGAAGCAGAACAGAAAACATGATGACACAGAGAGAACACCTGGACGCCAGAAGCAACCTGGTTACAGGATACATATATATACAGCAGTGTTATCAAAGCAATATGGAAGATGTGGCATTTTTGGTGTCATTTTTTTTTTTGTTGTTGAAGAAAACAGGGGGAACATTAGGAGAAGCATGAGAGAGTAAAAGTGTCAACGTTAGGTGAGAAGAGAGTGGAAGAGGAAGATGTTAGAAAAACAGAAGAAATAAAGGTCTCATGCACTAGAGGAGAACACGCACTCACACCCCACAGTGGCAGAAGCGGTGTTGGCGGCAGTGGCAGTAGTGGTAGTAGTAGAAAAGGCTACATGTGTAGGGCTAGAAACATTGGTTACATCGTGCTGTTGTTGGCTGGAGTTGGAGGCCTGCCGCCTTAGAGCCCCCTGAAAGGAAGTTCCACTCTGGAACGCACTCACTACATCCATCTGCAAAGAATCAGACAGCGTGACAGGAGAAAGCCCAGAGGAAATAAAACACAAAACAGCCAGAGGAGAGAGAAAAGAGAAAAAATAAAGTAAAGGCACCAGTAACCATAGAAAAAAATGTCACTTGGAAATTTGATTTTGGCATTGCAGTTAAACAGAGGAAAAAAGGGATGGTTCGGTTTAAAGGCACTGATAGGAGGGAGCTCTGACTCAAATATCTGACCTCACTTTCACTCTTTTCTCTGCAGAGTCCTTCCATACTTCCAGCTATAGCCATGCCAATACTCTTTGAACATTCAGCTGTACTACCGTGCTTTCCATTCAATTCAATTGCTTCTCATCAGTACCTTCAAACTAATCATGTTTTAGTAGATAGAATCAGACTGAGCCAGAAATAGGCATAGGTACCCGCTTTAGCTCAGAAGCAGAACAGAAAAAATCAGAGAAAAAGGCTTTTGTTTTTAGGGCACAAGCCATTCTTTAAGAATGCCGAGAGAGAGAACAAAACAGATTTTAAGCTGGAAGAGCAATAGAGAGTTAAAGGGTTTATGGCTTTTGATTCCCTTGATGTTGGGTGCAGTGTCTGTAAGCATAAGAAGGTCTGTAGGATGTTACCTGAGTCTGGATGCGATTGAGGCCTCGGAACCACAGGATCTGGCCTCGGCGAAGCTCCCGTTCCGCATGGTCAATCTCATCCATGTCCTCCAGCTCCTCCAGCTCCTCATCCGGGATCTCCTCTTTTTGCGTGCCATGGCCTGCCGTTTTCAAGAACTTTAAGCGGCTGGTAGGTATTGTGGAGATTACCTGGAGGACATTAGAGTTTCCATGAGTAACACAGTCTGACTCTAATATTACACTCCCTCAAATGACATTTCATTAGGGCAGGATGAGCCACATCTCTGGGTACATGACAGATATTAAGCAGGTGGTGACCCTTAAAATTAGCTCACAGATGACTGGCATTTTGACGTAATCTAGTTTGCTCCAAACTCACCCCACAGTCTGAACAGCTACAGAGCACTTTCTGAAATGTTAATTGTTCATTTTAAGTAAAGCTTTCAAGGACAGCAAGAATAATATCCACACAGCTCTGTAGGATTAGTGTAGGTGGTAAGACATACTACAGTTAGATTAAATATTCACAAAAGATGTCTGCCAAAGTGAGCAATAGTGGTGTGAAATTTCAGCCCATTATCTCTCATCGTCACAAATCACATTTTAGCTACCACAATACAGCATATTAAAATTAAAATGCTCCATAGTAACTTGCACAAATAGAAATGCAATAGTACTACTTTGTATTTAAAGTGATTCAGTACATGAGAATATTCTCTAGTTGTGGAAAGCAGCTGGAGAACATAGTGTATTGTGCTTTGTCATTTTTAACACACCCACTCAGCCTGTCCTAACACAGGGGGGCAGTGTCACACCATATTTGCATAGATAGTTATATGACAGTAAAGCTCCTCTCTGCTGTCATGTCATACCTGTCCCCATAGTAGAGAGCCAAAGCCTAGAAAAGTGCACCACAGCCACTGGTCAATGGTAAGAGCCACACAGCTGAAAGGCTTCCCTCCCCACTGCACAATGATGATCTTTAGCAGCAGGAAAAGAGAGAGGAAATTCATTGTATTTGTCATTTCATATTTGAATGAATTTTTTAATGTAAATGTCACTAAGCATATTTACTTTGTGGTCAAGCTTGTCTTTTTCACATTTCATTGTTCTTTTAATCAGACAAAACAGTTACCATAGGACACACAAATTCTACTCATTAGCCCTGAGGAAGATTGCATAAACTACTCTAAAAAAAACATACAACAGCCATAGGTGCTTTCTTTGAATTGCAGGTTAATTCTCTAAACTGAGTTTATCCCCAAAGATAAGGCTGTCTGTTCAGATTGAAAAAGTGTGAGAAAGACAGAGAGCAGCATTATGTCTTCTTTACCTGGATTATGAAGGTACCAGCTACTATACTGCAGAAAATAAGATTGTTGAAGATCCCTTCAAAGACATTCCGTTCACCATGGATCTTGCGAGCATTGATCTCATTAAAAAGCTGCATCATTACAAAAGTATTGAAGACAATGGTGTAGTGTTCAGAAGGTGGTGCATGGAGGGGTGCATTCCTGCCGCTGTCAATGTCAAACAGTTTCTCTCCTGCAGAACAGTCAGAAAGGCGCATGGAGAGTTTGTTGAAATAAATGAATGGGCTTACCCAAGAAAAGACAAACACAAGCTCCATGTACAGAGAGAACTGCACCTTAAGATATTGCTTTGTCCTTACCAGCGAAGAGCAGTGTAAATATGATGATAAGCTGGTACACTCCCTGGCCCAGGATGTTCTTCATCATGGTTCGAGAAATGAGAGGCTTGTTGCGGCCATATGGCTTCCTTAGCAGCAGGGCTTCTGTGGGGGGCTCTGTGGCCAGGGCGAGTGATGCAAAAGTGTCCATGATCAAGTTGACCCATAACATTTGTACTGCTTTCAGCGGAGAGTCCTGCAGGGTGAATGACAGGCACCAAATCAGGTTTAGGAAATGGGAAAGAGTGAATGAATGAAAAACAAGATAAATTTACACCCCTGTCACTCAATAATATCTAGGGAATCAAATCAGAGCACATATTAAGAGATATCCGCTTGACATAGAGCTGCAAAATTCATTAACACTGGCTGCTGCAGATTTGGATTTATAAATTGTGACAGCAATGATACCAAGTTTAATCCTAGTGGTACAAATGGGAGCCATCGTGTATGCACTGTAAGAAAATTACAATGAATATATGAAGAAAACTGGTGGATTTGGTGGCAATGCAAAGGTGACTTCTTAAGCAATAACTTTGCTTTGAAAAAAATGTCAATAAGGGATGAGGAAACTAAATTTGCCACTTTTAAAACTCACAGGGTCTAAGATTGCTTAAATTATATACTAAAAATTAACCTGCTTGAAGGAAAGATAAATGTTGCTGTAGTTTTTAATGTATGATTTTTAAAGAGGCTGATAATAAATGAAATTAGTTCTTTTAGTGCCAACCTGTGTGATGCAGGCTCCTGTAAATGCTACGATGACAGCCACCACGTTGACAGTTAGCTGAAACTGAAGGAATTTGGAGATGCTGTCATAGACATTGCGTCCCCACATGACAGCTCTGACGATGCTGGAAAAGTTGTCGTCAGTCAGGATGATGTCAGATGCTTCCTTGGCTACATCTGTGCCAGCAATACCCTGAGAAAAGAGTGAAGAACCCTGCATTAACATTCTCATATTTCTACCAGTGGCCTAGATAGCAAATTATATTTTGGCTCCTAGTAAAAAATTAACTGATATTCTAGTATTACTAAACCCTTTTATTTAATTAAGAAGACAAACACAGAAAAAAAAAAGAATCACCATGGCAAAGCCGACATCGGCTTTCTTCAAGGCAGGACCATCATTTGTACCATCTCCTGTTACTGCTACTACTTGTCTTTGTTCTGCAACTGTACTGTCAATAATGCCTGAAAAAGTATAATATTATACATATGTCAAATAACAGCTTAGAAGCTTAAAAAATATACAAGTGATAATCAGATTTATTTATAAAATATTTTATCCAGACCAGCAAAAACAGGTACCTTTGACTAAAGTGTGTTTGTCAGTTGGAGAAGAGCGAGCCAGCACTCGTAGTTTGGGCCAGATCTTGTCTATGCGTTCCTGTTCAATCTAGAAACAGAAAACAAAAGCCTAGTAACATCCAAACAGTACTTTTCAACAGTCTCTAAAGTACAGTGTTTTGATGTGGCCCACCTCTCCTTTTTCATTGCGTATCCTGCGGTTGAATTCCTTGCCTTCCAGACACAGGAAGTCATCTCCGGGTTGCAGGATGCCACATTTGGTGGCAATGGCTCGGGCTGTGCTAATGTTGTCCCCAGTCACCATTCGCACTGTGATACCTGCACGCTGGCATTTCCTGATGGCGTCTGGGACCTGAAATAAAGAGGAAACAGAATGAATGAAGAAACACATTTTCATGAGAATTAAAATGAACACTGGTAATGTAACAATTCTGTAATGCTACTCAATAGAAAAATAAACACACTTGTCTGCAGTTTTACACCCCACCTTCCCGCCACATAATGACAAAGAACACAAGCAAATAAGTGATGAGGAAAATTAGCCGACTTGGAAAATCTCAGGTTTGCCAGCCACTAACCTCAGGTCTCACAGGGTCTTCAATGCCCACAACGCAGATGCAGGTTAGTCCTGTGAGGATGTCATTCTCACTATCCCAATCAGGTTCACCCTCAGATGCAGGGAAGTCTCTGTATGCAAGGCAAATGGTTCTCAGGCCTTCTGAGGCCATGGGCTCGATCACTTTCTTAACCATGTCGTCTCGATCTCGTGGGCGAAACACCTTTGACTCGCCATTCGCTGTCAGGATTTTATAGCACCTGGGGAGGAAAAGGATGTATGATGAACATGGAGGGTGGTGAAGATGGGCACAATGTACAGAGGCAAGGCAAAAGATCACATAGAGAAATGCAAATGGAGATAAATAGGTATGAAATCAAAAACAGTGACAATTATTCAGATAGAAAAAGAGAAAACAAAGCACATGAATGGTGAGCTGCACTAGTAAAAAGCAACACAAAGAAGCCTGCTTGGTTAAGAGGCTTATGGAGTTGTTACTGGCTCATTTTCTTAGCGCCTGTTTTTAAGTCGCAAAGTAAGGGGCTTGGGTGGGATGCATTTGACCTTCTTAACTGCTTAAGCAATTACACATATCATTCATTGCATAGTCTGGCCAGACAGAACAACTTAAGAAAGAACCTATCATCTAATCAGTCATTGCCTGCATGGCCAAAATTTGTAATAAACATTTCATTATATTACCTACAAGTCAATTAAAATATACAAGAAGAAAAGCTGAGCAGAATGACATGTTTCTTACTTTTTAAGGAGAATTTCAGAGGCTCCTTTGCTGAACATACGGAAGCTGCCATCGGCCATCTTCAACACAGTACTCATAGATTTGCGGACTGAGTTGAAGGTATAGACTTTATACAGTTTCTCTTCTGGGATTTCATTGCGGATAATCTGGTAGTCACGCTTCAGATCAGTAGAAAAGCCAAGCAAGGCACATTCGGTCTTGTTACCCACCTGCCGTGGCAGGCCTCCCTCTTTCTCTGGAGGCTGAAGAAAAAAGGCAGAAAATTGTGTAAGCTGCTGAAGCTACATAAATGTATGGCACACAGTGTATACACAGAGCCTACCATAATCTTGGTGGTGTAGGCGCAGTTGACTGCAATGCCCAAAACCAGAATATCTAAAGTGGAAGAAGGGATGCTGTCTGGTTCTGGAACCTTTCTGAAGTGTTTTTCAGCAACATAGGCTTGTACCACTGTCATGCGGTTCATGGTGAGGGTACCAGTTTTATCAGAGCAGATTGCAGTAGCATTGCCCATGGTCTCACAGGCATCCAAGTGGCGCACCAGGTTGTTGTCTTTCATCATTTTCTACACAAAAATAAGCAATACAAATGCTGAATAACTTAAAAGAAGGGTTAAATCAGGATAATCATGAAAATTCCATTTTCTGATCTGACAATAATTCTAGCCTATAGGAAATTCACAGCAGGACAAAATGTGTGCAAAGACTATATAAGATTAAAATTACTAGCTCCTTGATTGGATAATGTCCTCTGTTGGCCAACACATCCAGCAGAGGGGATCAGTGCTTGGCTTTAGGGTATCAGTTAGCCAAGTCTCCTTGTCTTAACCGCCTGGCTGATAGTTTTAATAGGTTTAAGCATAAGCTGGTCTGTTCTGGCACAGGTCAATAGGCTGGGAGACTTTACCTTAACGGAGTATGCGAGGGAGATTGTTACAGCAAGTGGCAG
This sequence comes from Pseudamia nigra, assembly GCA_029823295.1. Lineage (NCBI taxonomy): Eukaryota > Metazoa > Chordata > Actinopteri > Kurtiformes > Apogonidae > Pseudamia > Pseudamia nigra. The sequence goes on from JAQQAE010016980.1 coordinate 7,931, forward strand.
GCCTTCAGGAACAGCCACGACCAAAACGGTTACGCCAATGATGAAGAATTTCACAAAAAACTGAATGTAAATGGGAGTGCAGTCCTTAATCCAGGGCAAATTCTGTATCCAGAACGTGTCCACTACAAACAGCACCACAAGGATAATAACAGTGATGGCTGACATAACCAGTCCTGAAGGAAATGAGAACAGGGAGAGAGTAAAAATTAAATATGATTTGTCACAATGAAAACCCCCCAGCAAAAGCTATTCACAAAAAAATTGATTCTGAATGTAAAAAACAAAAAATGTTAAGATTTGGAGAATGACACATATGTGTGATGTATGTGTTCACAGAGTAAATACAATGTACAGTACTAATTGGTGTCAGAATCAAGTGTTTTTGTTCACTCACCTGCTTTGCCAATCTGTACAGCTAGTTTGGTCAGTTTGCCCTGGAGAACAGACTTCTCTTTCTTTGGCAGGTTGGCTTTCTTTTTCTCCTCTGCATCAGCTCCCTCATCACTGTTCAGAGGTTGCATTTCCATCGCAGCTCCATCCTGTGCTTTAGCTACAGCAAAGAAAAACAAAACAAGCTGCTGAATGAGATGGCAAAAAAGCGGCATTAATGTATTAGTCTTGACATTAGGCTGCATCAGTATAAATGCCATTAGTTCAAATTATAGCATACATTAAGATTTTGCTATAGGAGGAAGTAACAATTTCTTTTTCATTAAAGAAAGTTCCACCGTTGCCCTAGGCCTCAGCTTCTGTTGGGTTTACTCTGTATTGTTGTTTAGAGCTTCAGCACTGATTTGTGAAAAACCTATAGATAATCTTGACTCGTAAAGAATGGAGCTGTTATCGTAACTGATGAAACTGATAACGGAAGACATGAAGTCACAAAATCCACAATTTTAGTATATTGTGTTGCTTCCCTACATATCCATGAAATGAAATGAGATGAGAAATCATCTCTTTTCCATTGGCAGAACCCACAGTATTATCCAGTTAAATTCCTATATGTCTCCTCAGTGACATTCCTTAGGACTGTCTTCTCTCTTCACAACTGACAGAAATCCCAAACTCACGTATGACCAGGTAGTTTTGGTGAACCAAAGCCTCTTACAACACAGAATGGAGTTCTATGTCATGTTACTCACCATGATAAAATCATTAGCAGAGGCTGCTGCAGATGCTGCTAAGACTCCCTGCAATCTGTCTCAGTTAACTATTATGATATAATTACCATGTATCATGTGCATGTCTCGTTCAAACTTCTGATGTTTCTCATTCATAAACACGGAAGACCCTCCTAAGGTTATAGCTTAGTTTACTATAACATGTATCATAGCATGGCGTTTGTTTGATTGTATGGGTTATTGTATAGTGCAGGAAGTGGGGGGCATTAACACTGTGCTGCTAGTGCAGCTGCTGTGGACTGTGGCTTGTTCTGCACTTACATGGCCTATGTAATCTCAGTCTAAAGGATTACTGTTGATTCCTGGCAGGCAGAGGGAATCTGTCCACTAGGGACTTGTGCCAGGGTTGTGGTCACAGACCCAAGCACTACTGATCATAGTGTCCCAGCAGGACTACAAGCCTGGCGAGCTGGCTGAGATACCACTAAACAGACTCATTATCATTGTTTTCAGTCTGAAATTGCCCCACTGCAAGTCTTACAGTTGGGCACTGAATAGTTCAGTTTGGGACAATCAATAGAAATCAAATTGTGGGGGCCTCAGGGAGAGTCAGAACAAGAGAGAGGGTGGGAAAGCAGATGTTCTGGCCCCAGAATTGTTGCATGGGTTTAATCTCCTCATCACTAATCGCTATAACTGGATTCAGTAGCACCTGCTGCTCAAAGCACAATGTGCCAGGGAAGGATGAGAAAAGAGGAAAGAGAGCCATGAGGGAGAACCAGGCAGTACAAAAAGAAGGCAAGAACAGCCAGTACATACAGTAATACACTGACATTATGTCATCCAAATCTATGAAACAAATTATTACTCTCATAAAACCAGTGTAGCCAATCATCAGAATAATTCTTTGACCTACACTGACTGCACTGATCAAGTTTAATGATAGTAGCTAGATATTATTGTCAGTGTATGTGCCAGTAAGTTACCTTTCTTACGATTTTCCACAGATCCATCCTGCTTTTTGTCTATGGGAAAAAAAGGAGGTCAGTAGCAGTCAGTACATAATAATCTGGTAATTTAGGTAATTATGAGTTATTAAGTGGTAAGTTACTGTGACTCCACTATGTTATGCAGGAACAATTTACCCTTTCAAATTAATGATGAAATTACAATATCCTGTTGTCTCAAATACAGATTACAGATGGAAATGAGCTTTTTGTTAAATTTGGTCTGTGCATCTTTTTAGTCTTATGAATGATTTATGTAAGCATGCACTGTCCTTTAATAAACTGAAATAAGAAAAATAAAAAGAGTAGATTAAAGGTAAATGTAGAAGAAAGAAGACAAATAGGGCAAATTCCCCTAATTTAACATCACCAGGCATTGCAGACAATTAAGAAGCAGTCAGCAATAGACCAGTTGAAAAAAGATGACCAAACATCCAGGCAATGTGAACTTTTGAGCTCTAAATGTGGATAACAAGAAATACTTTTGAGCTAATTTCCAAACATTGAAGTGCTAGGTTCATGGATAAAGGATCCGAGAAGCTAGCGCTGATCAAGGATCTGTCACTTCATATAAATAGCCAAGGCTGAATTCTAAATCAAACAATTCTTCTGCATAGACTATAAGCCAGGAGATGCAAACAGACTGACGCTGCTGTAGACATGCAGTTGAGTCAGTTGCCTTCAGAATCTAATTTGCAAAAGCCAAGAAAAGACACTGACTGCCATCAAGCAGAAACATGTTTCTGTGCTGATGCGTACATGGATATATAAAATTTGTCATCTTGTCCCACACTGAGCCACAACAACACTAAGACAACATAACGTGTGCATTAGCAAGATAATAAGTTACCTTTGCTTGTACCTCATTGCTTATAAACTGCAGTAAGTGGTGAAGTAATCCAATTACCTTTGAGATCAGTAACTAGTAATACTATAACTAATAGTACTTTATGTCACTGCACCATTCTGTGTACACAAACTAGTCTTACCCTTTTCTAATGGACAAGAAACATGAGATTAACATTCATAAGTAACAGCAGATCCACTACTAATGGCAATGTCTATAGCTGATGAGGCCAAAAATGTTCTCATAATAAATATGTGGTTGTCTCTGTGGTTCTGTTGGGTTTACTCTCTGTATAGTCGTGAGGTCTCTTCCTTGAATTGTGAAGCGCCTAGAGCTAATCGGCGATTATGATTGGCGCTATACAAATAAAATTGAATTGAATTGATTTTGTGATTTTTTAAAAAGTATTCATTTAATTGGCTTTAACCTTATAGAAAAATTCTTATATCATTACAGGGCCAAAAGATATAAAGCAAAATATAAAGCTTAACATGATCAACCATCCTCATTAAAAAATTGCCATATTTAAATATGCATGTCACAATAATTGCAAACTGAGTTGTCACCCAGCTCTACTACTGTCATCCTCATAATGCATCACATATTTATACATGTGTTCAAATGCAAATACAGTGGAACCTCGGATAACGACCGCTTCGGACAACGAAAAATTCGGATAACGACGAAAACCAATTATAGAAAATT
>JAQQAE010016981.1:0-11610 GCA_029823295.1 Pseudamia nigra
TACTAAAATGATCCGCGCTAAAGGTGTGAAACGCGCCCAGGCGCGGAACGAACTGCCAGTGTGAGTACACCCTCAGTGTGGCATGAAGTCAGCGTGACAACAGACATGCATATTCATAACTCTTAACCTGTTTGTATTCACTCACAAGGCAGTGAGAGGATAAATAATTTTCCAGGACACATGGGAACACTTAGCAGCTTGTCTCTCACAAAAACACACAGAGGAGGGGGATAGGGGAGGGTCTACTGACAGCTTTTGCAACATTTCATGACATATCGGCCATTTAAGTTAATTACCTCCTTTTTCTATTGACTTAAAACCAAGATAACTCCACACTCGAATTTGGCTTTGAAACCACCAATTTTTTTATATTATTGAAAGTGCCAAAATGTAAAAACATGGCAATAACAAACATTAATCACAATCATTTTGTAGGGCAATATATCAAATAACGAAACAAGTTATAGTGATTGGCCTACTGAACTCTGTGACCATCTTCACACCACATGATCTTCCTCCACATTAACAGCAGAGACTCAATTCAATTCAATTCAATTCAATTCAATTTGTGTAGCGCCAAACATAATCACTGATCATCTCTAGGCGCTTCACAATTTTTGAGGCCGAGACCTCATGACTATACAGACAGACAATTATTCACATTCACAACTGTGGACAATCTAGAGTAGCCAGTTCACCTAGTACATGTTTTTGGTTGTGGGAGGAAGCTGGAGAACCCGGAGAGAACCCACGCAGACATGGGGAGAACATGCAAACTCCACACAGAAAGGCCCTGCCGCCCAGCGTTGGGATTGAACCCACCACCTTCTAGCTGTGATGCATGAGTGCTACCCACTGCACCTCCTTGTCGCACAACTATGATGAGCTGCTTGCACTATAGATCAACTGTCATTAGATTTTACAATTCCTCTATGCTGCAGTGTGCCAGGGAGGCGGTCTGACAAAAAAGGACCCCAAGCATTTGGACAAGCTGGCCAAAGAAAGCTGGTGCAGAGACTGGACCCACTAAGAACTGTGTGGGAGAGGGGCACATTTGACAAACTGCAAGCCAACGCCTTGTTATAAGAACTTTACTGATGTCATACCTGAAAGCTTGAATTTTTGAACCAACATAGTATTTGGACAACATTGGACTTTTGGAATAGATGAGTTTAAGCTGAAAGACAAAAGGAACAGGAGTGAGCAAAGGCTGTTAAAAAACACACTACAGGTGTCCATCCTTATGTTCTGAGCTGCAGACTCACCTGTGACGTCACCTGCTTTGCCAGAGCCTGGAACTCTGAACTGCTGGCGTCCTCGTAGGCATTTTCAAAAACCTGGTTGGTGATGCGCAAGGAGCCTATGTACACCTGCTTCACTCGAACATCTTTGCGAACTGTCAGGATCACACGGATAAAACTGAATCAGTTTATTTCAGCTAGTTTTAGCCTCCTGGTTACATCTGTGCTCTGCTTTTCTGATTGCTCTTCTTAGGGAATTTCCTTTTAGTTTACACACATTTACATGTGCTTAGTTTGTCAGAAAAATGTTATTTTAGCACAAAAAGAAAACAGTGAAAAAAAGAGATGATGTTTTGTATGATAAACATTGAGGATGTCAAGATGCTACCACTAATGTCTGGTAACAAACAGTGGTTCCATTTAGTTCATGTTAATTTTACAGATTACTCTATTCATTTTACAGAATTATTTACTTACTTTAATTATTGTGTTAATTTAAATGTTTTCCAGATTATTTTTATAATTATTTGGCTCATTTTTGTCAACTGTCTGCTGCCATCAGACTCACAAACAAGTTTCTTTCACTGGGTTATACGTGCAATAAACTATAAATGATGGGAAATATACAGAACACTTGAATGCATTACACAGATACTGCAGATCTGTCTAGTATCGCAGATGAATCATCCTTTTAGTATTTTAATGCCCGCTTTTTAAAGTACATGTTGGTTTGATTGGTGTTTATCATTCATTTATACATATTTGTATATTTTAGCACTACCCACATGAGCCACAGATAATTTTGCTGTATTTGACACTGTGTATTAACTGCAATGACAATAAAGATTCCATTCTATTCCCTGGCTTTTATCACATTAAATAAAAATAATTTCATTTCATTCTTGTACATCTCTTACACTTCAAGAGTAAAACACAAAAATAATGTTATGTGGATCCATTTACAGTAAAAATTGAGGACATTATAGCAGTTTATATTAAACTTCTTCAAGTTTAGTTTCCAAAACACTGATCTGGAGAATTTTAATGGCGAAGTTGTCAATCATAATGATTACTTTTGTTCGCACACTGGCGGGATGAAGTGCGACCAAACTACATAAACTCCTCATAAAAAAAGGCTTCAACTTTGAAGGGTAGGTTAAATGTCATCGTATACAGTTTTATAGTTTGACAAACTGTAAAAAGGTACAGGAACAACTTATGTCATATTTGTGTCTAGTTTATTGTTCTTGACCATGACAACTCGTTTCCTCTATGTTCTATGATTTGTCACAGGTGTGCGTCTGTGCCACCTCTGTGTCTATTAAATACTGTACTTCTGTAATGGCGCTGGTCATTTGGGTTTTTTGTCTGTCACACACCCTCTGATTTCACAGAGAAGTGTTGTAACCACTCACTTTTCATCAGAAAACACTGAATTGTTGATCATTGATCACAGATCATTGCCATAACCTGGGATACTATTCTGGCACAAGGCAACTGTGAGGACAGAATAATGCACTTTCCGTCTCACTTTTCTAGGAAAGTGCAGGTGAGGCTAGTTGCAGCTTATCTATAATTGGTAATAGTTCTAAACTTTAAATTCTTCTGGGTCATGGGGGTGAGGCCAAGGAGTTCATGTTTTCCCCAGCATCAGTTTGTCCATCTGTTAACAGGATCACGCAAAACTATTGACCCAATTTCCACAAATTTGGTGAAAGGGCAGAGTTTCAGCCAATGAAGAACCCATTAGCCTTCAGCGCAGATCATAAAAGCAGATGCAGGAATTTCTTTTAACTTCTTTGTGAATAATGTACGGATTTTGATGAAAAATGGGTGGTGCGGTGGCACCTTGTGTCTGATTTGGTGGATCTGTTGCACAGTAACAACCGGGCCAGAGACGTGAATCTACCACCAAAGCTGGGATAATGGGGAGTGAATGAATCTGTGATATTTTTACTGTATATTCAGTTGAATAAGGTGTATTTTGGTGCATATACGGATCTGGTGACTACGGGCCTTTTGGAGGTCTGAAATGTCCGTACTAATTGACATTCTTGTTCCTTGACTGTGACTGGTTCTTTAACCAAGTCTGTATTTTAAGCATATAATAAAGATCAACTTTCACAGCATGGGACCTTTAAATAAGGTGTACTTACAGTGGAAATGCCAGACTAGCAGTGCGGTCATAAGCGCAACAACGGTAATGAAGATCACCACCCCGACTACAGCTCCAATTGTCCGACAATTGTCTTTCTCAAGTTTTTTGTTGTCGGTTGCAGGCAGAAACTGGACAGACGATTCCCACTCTTTGTCCTGAAAGACAGGGATGACTGTATGAAAAAATATAATGGAAGATGGCATGCTCTCCTTTCATTTTTAGAGCAGATAATCACCAGAAGATAAGCAACAGCATGTAGGTACTTGTGTATTTTAGGAATGTCGCCGCCTGCCACAACTGACACATTCTCAATCACACAACTCAACAGCAATGTCTTGAAAAACAGAAAATATACAGATTAATTTTAAACTTCTACACTCTGACCTGGGCTTAGAAATGAGTACTAATTAGAGCTGGGTGATATGGTCAAAAACCATCATTCCTCTGAAGGCCTCCGAGTAACTTTTACATCTTGTTGTGAACATTTCCTAGGACCGAGTCTCTGCAACTCTACACACATATTTACACTCACGGACCACTTTACTAAGTACACCCAGTAAGGCAAATATTTCATAAGCCAATCACAAAAGAGCATTTCAGTGCATTTATTCATGTAGTCACAGTTAAGATGACTTGCTGAAGTTTAAATTGAGCACAATAATGGGGAAGTAAGGCGATTTGCACAACTTTGAACACACCATGGTTGTTGGTCTGAGTATTTCACAAACTGATGATCTACTGGGATTTTCACACACAACCATCACTACAGTTTACAGAGAATAGTCTGAAATAGAGAAAATATCCAGCGAGTAACAGTTCTCTGGATGAAATGACCTTGTTGATGCCAGAGGTCAGAGGAGAATGGTCAGACTGGTCAGAACTGATGGAAAGGCAACAGTATCTCAAATGATCACTGGGTACAACTGAGTGATGCAGAAGAGTGTCTGTGGACGGACAACATGTCAAACCTTGAAGCAGGTGGACGACAGCAGCAGAACATCACACATGGTGACACTCCTGTCAGTTAAGAACAGGAAACTAAGGTTGCAATTCACATGGACTCAGTAAAAGTGGACAACAGAAGGATGGAGAAATGTGTCTTTGTCTCGTGAGTCTGGATTTCCCATGTGACATTTGGATATTATGGTAACAATTGACATAAGCAACCCTATATCAACCCTTCAGGGTGCTGGTGGGGGCACATTTTGGGACCTTTAGTCCTAACTGTATATTGTTTTTTCCACAGCCTAGATGAGCATTACTGCTGACCATGTGCATCCCTTTATGACCACAGTGACCATCTGATGATAGCTACGAGCTCCAACCCAGTACTAGACAGGTGTACTTAATAAAGGGTCCATTTAGTTTATAAACTTCAAAACCCAATAATGATGGGTTTTCACAGTATGGCACCTTGAAATCAAATGAACAAAACATGAGTTATTATGATAGAGGCAAAAGAAAGTGTCTCATGATAAATCAAACAAAAGATATATACATCTTAATAATTATCTAGCAATTCATTACCCAGCCCTGGTGTTCCAGCAATTCAGTCAAACATGCAGAAGTTCGGAACCCAGTTTGGCTCAAATGTGCTCAGAAAAATGGAAAATACAGCTGTAGTTTCTGAATCATACAGCAACATGTTGTATGAGTCACTGCTGTTGCCTTTAACAGGTGAAACGGGGGAGGGGAGGACAAAGGTTTCACCACATAAAATCCTGTCAAACCTGCTGGGAGCCAACCAGTCTAACTGAAGTGGAGTACTCTGTATGCGAGTGTTCATCGCACTGGAGGGGAACATTTACCAAGTGCACAATGAGACAAAACGCTACAGGAACAGTACTCTATACTTTTGTTTTCAGTTTAGTGCCTGATCCTTGGCACAATTAACTGTTTAGCAAACCAATGGCAACTCTCTCTTTTAGTGTGTAGAATATTAACCTGAATCTCAGTCTGAATGAAGAGTGAGCTGCACTGCACCAATGAAGGAGCGGAGTTAACCCTGCAGATTTGACATGTGCTGAGTGGAGACCACGTAGAAACATTCACCCTCATTATGTGTAGGCCAGTGGTGTTTACTAACCAAATACTGACAAGGACCATGCATCCAACCCCTGAGGCCCAAGAATGACAGAAAACACCTCCTTATGTACAAAACAATAGTCTCCTCATGTATAAGACGAAGTGCAAAGTAGATTTGGTTCAACTGCCTGCAATTTCAAAATATGTGCACAAAGAGTCACCAAAATATCGGCATCAAAAAGAAGATCTTTAAATATATTTCTGAAGTGGTACTGTGACTGTTCCCAAAAGTGGATAGAATGGCGATATTATACAGGTCAAAAACCATGGCAAGTTTCAGCTAAAATGGTACAGACACCAACACACCATGTTTACAGACACAGGATTATGAAACCTACACTCACCGGCCACTTTATTAGGTACAGTTCTTCAATTGCGTGTTGACACAAATATCTAAGTCAGCCAATCGCATGACAGCAGCTCAATGCATTTGGCATGTCAACATTGTCGAGATGACTGGCTGAAGTTTAAACTGAGCATCAGAACATTGTTGAAACTGCAGCCTAACCACAGTGTACCTATAATGCACCATGTCACAGAACTTAAATCATGTCAAACTGGTTCCTTGAACATGACAATGAGTTCGCTGTACTCCAATGGCCTCCACAGTCAATCCAATAGAGCACCTTTGGGATGTGGTGGAACAAATCGGTATCATGGATGTAGTGACAAATGTTAATGATAAGAGCTCACATTCTGTTCATCTTGGGGGAAAAGCACAAAATCTACACATTTTCGGTTAGTATTTTGATATTATTAGACACGGTAAAGTGAACATCATGTTCGAAGGAGTTGAACTTAGCTGAACTGTAAGGAAAAAAAACTCAAGGTGCAATGTTTTTCCTGGTTCAAAATGAGGTGGAGGTGATATCGTTCTGATCATGAACCTTTTACAATGTACAAGGTACGCCTGGTAAAAAAAAAAAGAAAAAAAAAGAAAAAAAACTAGACTAATGCTGTAATACAATTCACACAGTTGTCTCAGAACCTCTGTCGTTCTTTTCTTAACTTCTGCCTCTAAACATCTTCCTTTTACACACATTTGATCTGAGGAAAAAGGTAAAAAGTGACACGATGATGGATCAGGTGAATCGGGGGAGGATCAAACACTGATAGTGTCGGATCCAAAAACCTGTTTTACCGAGAGCACAGTGCGAGCTGGATTTTTCCACAAATGTGATGTCTTCTTTGGACTTTTGAACGATTTGTTTAGTTTGCTGAATGTTTTTAGTAATTTTTGATGTGCGTCCAGAACGTCCTCATTAAATCTTTTGTTACAGTCAAACACTCAAACGTGTACGCGACATGCAGTGTTCCTCATACACCTCAGTTAATGGATGAAAACATTCTGCTCAATTTCAACTAAAATTTCAAGTTAATGTGTTCCTCAAGTTTCAAATGCATCATTTCCTGATGCCTTAGAAAAAAAGTGCATTTCAATCAGTATCTAACAGTGAAACAAAAGACGTCACTTATTGTGAACTCACCACGGTTGTGTGTGTGAATAAACAACCTTTCAGGATAAGCCTCCATGTGAACCATGAGGTTTTACATGGATTCATTATTTAGTAGACAAACGTTGTACATTTAGCTGGTCTGAATTTAATCAAATTGGGTCGTGAGTTTATGGATGGAAGAAAATGTAGTTCACACTGTGAGACCATTTGAGAACCATTAATACAAATCATACAGTTAATTGATCAGAAATCTTCCACGTCCCATTGTCTCATCTTTCAACGGCTCTTCTTCCTCTTCAACAGAAATTAGAAACACCTCATGCACACACAGCCTCATTACTGCTGGTTAAAACACGCTCCCGGCAGCAGCTTCAGCACTAAACTGTCCTCAGGTTGCTTTTCTTTCTCCACAGAGGTCTGAAGTGTGATTTCCATAATATTTGTGTTTGGTATAATAGTGAGCGATGCTGAGGAGTGATCACAAATCGATGGGAAACCACACAAAACAAACACTGGAGTGAACAAGTCACGACAGGGTGCAGGATCTGGGAGGAGTTTAGAACCTTCCAATGTCTGGTTTGTGCCGACCTCGATGGATGGAGGCCGGTTCAAAGACTCATATCAAACGTCCTGGAGAGACAGGATTTTACACCTATGAGACGTGTTTTCAGATGCTTCAGTTTACATTATGACTTGGTTTGAGAGGAATTTAAGTACCAATAGTTCTGTATGTGGACATGATTACAATATTTGTAGTCATATTTTTCTTTTGTCCTTAGGTGTACATTGCTCACATCGTTAGTTTTCTTCTATTTAGATTTAGTACTGTGCAAGCAAGGGCCAATATGAATTACTGGAATAAAATCAGAAACTAAATCAGAAACTACAGATGCTTTTTTTTTGACAGACGTTTTGCAAATTTATTTATTTTTGTCATGTATACTTTTTAAAAAAATCTTGTTTGGGTTTTTATTCTGTTTTGGTCATATGTTTCTCTGCAACTGTCTCAGAGTTTTTTGATGGTGTGGGTGAGTTTGTGTCTGCTATAAACACCTTTTGAAAAGCACCAGAAATTTTTGTCCATTTCCTCAAGAAAAAAACATCAGTACAGCTGCTGGAAAGACCTACAAAAGAATTATTATCTGGATGGATAAGACTCCTTACGGACATCTTTTCCATTTATGTTGTATATGTACTGTGCACTTTCTATCCTTGCACCCTTTCACCATTACCATGCTATTAGCAGACTGCAACCAAGTGATTACACTGTAAATTTTTACCCATCCTGTCAGGTTAAGCATCCAAGCTGCACTTGTGCAGTTCACACCAGCCCCGTTTCATCAAACTCTAGTTTGTTTGCTCAGAAAGTCCGGTTGGCTTGGGGACATGTGAATGTGCAATTGAACTCTGGTGTAGATCAAAGAAGCAAACTCTGGTCCACCCAAAACTTCGATTTCAGTCAGGTTCAAGTCAACCAAATGCAGCAAGCACCCTACGACACAAGGCACTGTGGCTAAACACACCCAAAACAAACACGTTGGAGCATAATAGCCTGGAGAAATGGCATACGGTCAGGTAAAATCTGGTCAGATGAAAAATATATGACAACTGCTGGTAAACACAAAACAATGAAGCTTTCAAAGTAATTAGTGCAAAATGGAGGTTCTGGGATTCACCCATACCAAGGGTCTCAAACTCGTGCCATTAAGGGGCGAGAATCTGCAGGTTTTCTATCCAACCGGTCACTAAAGCATGGGGGTTTTAACTGAACAGCAATCAGGGGGAGGAGTTAATCAGTAAAATCTGCTTGTTGGAGACTGGTTGGAAAGAAAACCTGCAGGGCCTCAGCCCTCCATAGCATGAGCTTGAGAGCTGTGACCTATACAGGAGAGCAGCCCCATACCAAGATGAAAAAAAAAAAAAAAAAAAACCTCCACCGACAGCATATTAAAACACGTGATGTTGCAGTTTGGGAGAAGAAAAGGACAAGATTCCTTTGTATGAAGAACTAGATCCTAGTTCTGGCACACGACCAGCAAGCAGGGAAATGAGTTATTCAAAAGGAACGGTTTGTTTGACAATGTGCATTGTGAAAGTAAACTCAAGCCAGCTGAATGTTACAGAGTCTATGGAAAATTACCTGTGAAAACAACTTTTAACTGCACTCACACTGGCACACTTAACTTACACTTGTACAGTTCATTTATCCTGTGACCTCTTCAAACAAAACAACTTCCCACTATCAGGATTAATAAAGTACATGTAATACTGTTCTAATGTCTGTGAGTGGAGGGGAGAGGGGCAAGTTTGAATAATGCTATTTGCAAAACATAGGAAAGTTGTAGACTTTAACTTTAATGAATACTTTAAAAAGCTTCTACTCAGATCCAAGTATCAGCTGTTAAACCAAGGGCCGGGAACCTATGGCTTGCAAGCCATATGTGGCTCTTTTGATGACTGCATCTGGCTCTCAGATAAATCAGCTGGCATTTCATAACACGATAACTAATGAATAATTTTGCTGTAATTTAAGACTTAAAAAATACAGAAAAAAAGCCATCAAAATAAGCAAAACAAAAAAATCTCAGGCATTTTAATCTATACATCCATTTTCAACCGCACCTGTAACTGGTGGCTCGCAGCAGAGAGCCAATCCTTTCTGTACTCCGGTGTGCGGGAGGTTCCAATACTTTGAAACTCTAATTTTATTGGATTATATGCAACAGCCTGCACGAGTCGTTGTGAGGTCAAGAAGGAAATTTCCCTCATTTTTAGTGAGCTCATTTGTGCAGAGTGAACCCTTTTAAGCAAAACAATGGCGAAAAGAAAAAAAGATGAGTACTGTACATTTCAACAGGAATGGACAGAAGAATTTGCTTTTGTGGAGAAAGCAGGCGCCGCAGTGTGTCTAATACAGTATGCAATGATAAAATTTCATTGATGAAATGGTCAAATATAAAGTGACACTTCGACACACGCCATGTCACATTTGCATCGAAATATCCAGTGGGGGACAGCAGGAAGAACGCCTGTCAAAAGCCAGCGACTCCATGTATGGGCCCGACAAGGTGACTGGAATTCGGCTAGCTTTGCTGATTCTTTAGCAATTGTGAGGAATGGGAAGGCATTTACAGATGGCGAATATGCCAAAACATTAATGCTTGATGTGGCCAACGAACTTTGACGACTTTTCGGATAAAGATTAGAATAGAATAGAAATACCGGCATGAAATTTATCAACTATAACAGACAAAACTCGGCATGACATCAGCTACCGCTTTCAAAATTTAATTTGTGACATTTCGAGCACATTGCTCTTTTTCAGACTTCTACAAAACCTAGCACCCAGCCAATCGTCTTCTGGGATGTGCATGTCTTCTGCCTTTACACTTGAAATTTATCATGATCGTTTCTAATATCAAAACAGTTTTGTCCAGCTCCATTTGAACATATTTCACTGTGACATTGTGGTAGATTTCTATTATTGTGATGATCTACTGCAGTTAAAATCAAAGAGGTACCAAAATGATTAATTGTAGAATGACTCATGAGTCTCGATGATTTATCTGAGCCACTAGGATGTTTTATAAACTGTCAGTATGAACAGAACTTGGCTCCAGTGCTGGCTGATGGATGAATGTGAGGGTTCCCCAGACTTACTGAGATTCAACGAAAAGAATATCTCAAGATATGGTGAGAATTAGGAAGTGACTCTCCAGCTCTCAGTAAAACCCTCTATATGAATAAAAACAAAATTATGGGATTAAGACATTTTTCTCTCAGTAAGAGCTACAAACTACATTAAATCAGTTGTCATTTGTGGCAGATTTACGTTTAACGCAGCAGTAAGAAACTCATCGACTAATATTTTTCTGACGTTTGGCTTAAGTGGTTTCAATTGTAAAAGAGGCACTTCAGAAAAAGTCCTCAGTTTGTGACTGCAGTATGTTAAACATGACTGTAGTATGTGAAACATGAGGATTTCATTTCTTTTGTCCTCTCTGACACTGAACTGAACTGACAGGACAAGACATCTGATACTTCGTCCCAATTTTCCAGTGTTTTGTGGTCTATATGATTACTCCATTAATGCAGAACATAACTGACACATGAGCTGAGTGAAATTAATAAATAGATGCAGTTTCATTCAAGTTTCTGTGTCTATACCTGTAGCTCTTTGGACATACATTATGCTGTTCATAAAAGACACAATGATCCAAGACATTCTGGGTGAAATGGGAAAGATTTTGCAGAGGAGGTTAGACTCAGACCAATATATGTTCTTCTGGGTCTACACAGCATCCATATTACTAATGCACATCAGAAAAAGTTAGAACACATCCTAACATTCTGAACAAGAAAGAACATTCTGCTCTCCTGGACGTCTGAGAAAACCCCTGGACTGTCTGGTTGGTGTAAACTGATCATCGAAAACATTCCTTTGCGCATGGCACAGACAGTTTTCACAAACCATCGCAATACTTTTTGCAACATTATATACACTGCCTGGCAAAAAAAAAGAAAAAAAAAAAGGCCATAACCTGGATTAAAATAAACAAATAAGTACGAGCCTCCCATTGGATAATTTCTGGATGGGTGATTATGTTTCAGCTGGCAACAAGTGATATAAGGATAGTGGCGAACCATCATCTTCGAAGAAAAAAATGTG
>JAQQAE010016982.1:0-11610 GCA_029823295.1 Pseudamia nigra
GCCTCTGCCTACTTCTTAAAATGTTACGAAAATGGGTCATGCAAACGTCATTCACGTGGTCTAATGCACGAGCAGTGTACACTTTCTCGGGGTATTTTTTTTCTATGAACCCCAGGAGCGCTTCGTAGTAGAACAGAATCTCCTTTATCTCTGCTGTTGTCGTCACCTCCTCATCACCCCCCCGGTGACCCGGGCGCAGACACGTCAATCTTCGGTTGTTGTCTGAATAATTCCTCGGTATGCAATTATATATTTTTGCCAATTTTTTTCTCTGTATCCAAATTTCTCGTTGTCAGAAGAGCTCTTTATGCGAGGTACCACTGTAGTAATAAGCCTCTTTGTACTCTTCTTCAAACAATGACAATCGATAAGAGAATCATTAAGGAATCAAATCGATAAGCAGCAGTATCAATACTGTAATGGAATTGGAATTGCTAAATTCTTATCAATTCCCATCCCTAATCACCAATATCACCAAGTGGTGGCATGGAAAGTGAAAAAGTACTCATTCAAGTACAGAGCCCTGTGGAATACCATGCATAACTTTAATTTGGGTGGATGGCTGATCACAAACATGCACAACTTGGGATCTGTCTGTGAAGTATGATTTAAACCAAACAAGTGTGGTTCCTTCAATCTTAATGGATTGTTCAAATTAGTGTAATAAAATATTATGATCAGTGGTATCAAATTCGACACTGAGGTAAAGAAGAAAAAATACAGAGATACACTGCCTGGCCAAAAAAAAAAGTCGCCACCTGGATTTAACTAAGCAAATACAGTAAGAGCATATCCACACGCACGATGCGAAGGGAACTCTAGGGACTGGGACTGAACAGCTGTGTAGCCTCAAGAAAACCACTAATCAGAATCAGAATGTTCTATAACTGCCAAGTATGCATACACATACAAAGAATTTTACTTGACATTAAGGTGCACTCATGTTGAAGCACACCAAAATGATGCAACAGCTGTCTGTGGCGCCTCACAATCAGTGAGGCTAATCGAAAAAAAAGGCTTCAGTTTGCTAGGGAGCATAAAGATTGGACTCTGGAACAATGTGGGGTTGCTGTAGTTGGTCAGGTCCGTGTTCAGCAACAGTATGTGCTCAAAGAATGAGGTCAGCTGACTACCTGAATATACTGAATGACCAGGTTATTCCATCAATAGATTTTTATTCTTCCCCGCCTGATGGGAAGAAAAGCCTGCATGAGACATTTTCACACAGACTGGCCACCACAGAGTCCAGATCTTAACCCCATTGAGAATTTTTGGGACGTGCTGGAGAAGGCTTTGCGCAGCGGTCAGACTCTACCATCATCAGTGCAAGATCTTGGTGAAAAATTAATGCAACGCTGGATGTAAATAAATCTTGTGACATTGCAGAAGCTTATTGAAACAGTGCCACAGTGAATGCGTGTTATAATCAAAGCTAAAAGCGGTCCAACAAAATACTGTGTTAGTGTGTGTGACCTCTTTCTTTGGTGGCAACTGTTTTTCGTACAGTACAAGCAGTGTATATTAACTATCTGAAGGAAATAGAAGGTCACTGGTAACTTTCACTTCAGTGTTTGTGATGTTCTCTAAACCCTGAAACTCCTCAAATAGATTGTTCCTCTACAAACAGTGATGTAACTGCTTAGCAACAATTTTCTCAAGAATTTTAAGTCAAGGACAGCTCACAGTTTCTCATATTTCTTTACATGATGAGAAGTTTCTGATAAGCAATTAAGATGGTGCAACTTTGACACCTTAAAACCTCCCAGAGAGGATTTTGTAATTACCTTAACAACAAAGAACAACAAGAAAGACAACTGTCATATGAAATGAGTGTAACAATATAATGAATAATAACCTGATGCAGTAGGCTTCACATGCTGTATGAGCATAATAAACTGATGCTAAACACTAAAATGTTTTTTGAGCTGTAACAAAATTGTGTGGCTATTGTGCTGAAAAACATTGGTACTGCTGGTAATGCACACAATTTTGTGGATAAAAACCACTTGACCTGTCACTTCCTGTTTTAACATCTCTTTAAATCATTTCTGACTTTACCAACATGGACAGATATCTCAGAAACCTCTACATCATGAAATATGTGGAAAAAAAAACCCTCTTCTAGCCACCTGTCGTTCTGCCCGACTTGGCACACCTCATTCATCTTTTTGACTCTTCGAATTGAAGACATATTGTTTTGTTCTGAACCATAACCACCACCTGGAAACAACACAGTAATATAACCACAAAGGCTCCAGAATCACTACTTTATTGGACAGGTTCAAGGGCACGTCAGGGCTTTATTACCATGTGGGAAACGGTGAGAAACAAAGTACTCTTGTCTCACATCTACACCTGGACATTCAGACAATAATAATCCTGCCCTTGCTCTATTTTCAGCACTTTCCAAACTCATGTAGAGGCTGCAGCTGAAATCCTTACCAGTTCTGGCTGATTAAGGAGTCCACCAAGTGTTTGGCCTGGCTGCGCTCTCCACTTGACACGATGAGCTGCTTCAGGTGTTGGAAGTGTTTCGTCTTTAGCAGTTTTTGGTGTTGTCCGTTTTGGATGATGAATGTTAATACTGTCTCTCTGACCTGTGAAGGCAAACAGGTAAATGTATATAAATGTTTCAAGTAGAGCTGCCTAATTCATCATTATACTGTACCAGCGTGTGGAGTTTTATAATCGCAAAAGGCTGTTTAAGTCAACAATTGTCCATGTTCGAAGGATTTAGGGAGAACTAGTTATTTACTTTTGTTTATTTTGTAGAGATTTTATTGATTATTTTGCTCATTTGTTTACATTGGTGACATATTGTTGATTATTTAGTTCATTTTATTCCTTTTTTTGCTCACTTAGGTAATAATGGTATTTTTTTTTAATAATTTGGGGCATTTTTTCATGTTCTTGTTCATTTTGGTAAATTTTGTTTATATTTTGCTTTTTGTTGCTGGTTAATTTTTCAATCCTTCTGTTACATTTTTGTTCATACTGGTTCTAAATTTGTTTGGGTTTGTTCATGTTGTTGATGTCTGGTATTGTTCATGCTTTGGTAATTGTGTTTTTTTTTTATCTATCCACTCTGTACATTTCTCAGGTGTTTATTTTTTGGGAGGCATATTTCAGCTGAAAAGAATATTGTGTACAGTACTTTCACGAGTGACTCAAATTGAAATTGTGCATGTATAGGTTTGACAAACAGAGGCCTGCGCACACATGATAAACTATTTTTCCCTTATGAGGCTTAAATATCTTTCAAGGTATTGTCAATTTTTGTCAGCATGATAGCTGACTTCTTAATGCTCATTCTTTTAGTTTATTGTACCCACTGTTGTGCAAAATTCTGTGACTGTTTTTCAAATCAATAAATTGCCAAATTTTTTATAATTCATAGAAACTTTTATGAAAAAAGGCAGTTTGACAGTGAGTGTAAAAAATTGTCTTGGATTGTCAAATACCTGTAAAACCTTTTTTGTTAACCACAGAAATATGTCAATTGACCAGGAAATAAATAAACATATAGGTACATCACATGGAAAACATTAATTTTTAGGTATTTCAGAAAGGGAAAACTATATAGGAAATTGGTAGGAAAAGGTTAACAAGCAACAGAGGTGACCAGAGCCTTGAGAAATAAGCTGTTTAAGAACTTGGGCAGTTTCACAAGGAGTGGACTGAGGCTGGAGTCAGACTATCAGGAGACACCACACAGACACAGTGTCCATGAAAAGGATGACGTGTGTCCCATCACTCATGAACAATGTGCAGAAACCATGTCAGAACTGTCTTATGTAGGTGAAGAAGAACTGGACTAGTTTGTGATCCAAAGTTCTCTTTACAGATCCAAGTAAATGTTGTATTTCATTTTGTAATAAAGGTCATCACTGATTGTGGACACCTCGCACTGGATTTCAAGACACTTGGACTCTGCCTTTCCAATCTTTCTCCAGACTCTGGGACCTGGATATCCAAATGAAATACAAAATTCACTTCAATCTGAAGAGAGGACTTTGGACCACCGAGCAGTGGTCCAGTTCTTCCTTTCCTTAATCTAAGTAAGATGGTTCTGACGTTATCTCTGGTCCAGGAATGACAGAGGACTGCTGTGTCTCATCTTCCTTGTGGATGATGTCAATGAGTGTCTTCTGGGCAAATGTCAGTTCATCAGTCTTCTGGATGTTTGTGGTTGCATGTATTCAGAGATTCATGGTATATGTAGTGCATAAATACTGATTTATTAAAACTTGAAATGAAATATTCTAGTTTTTTTAGAGATGTTTTTTCTCATTTCTTCAACTGTAATTATGAAAATTTAAAAAAAATTCTTGAAACATTAGTTGTAATGGTTCCAAAATATATACATTTTTCACTTTCTGAAATAATTGACAAAAATTAGGAAACTTTTCCATCATATTTAATTTTTTGAGATGTACCTATAGCTGCATACTTTCAGTTGAAAAGCAGCCCTTTGTGTGTATTTTTCATATAAACAAAGAGTCCTACAGGAACTAGTGACAATGGAATCCATAGGTTTATCTGCTGTAACATTAGCATGTTACTTTTGACGTGTCCCTGTGCACAGTAGCACAAACTACCGTACTCTAAACTTCGAAATCAGTGATCCTCAGTTATGGCAGCCTTTTTTGTTGTGATTGACTGTGAGAGTACTTTTTTTAACAGCAATTAATTTTCCAAGAAATCTGTTTTTTCCCCTTCAGGATGATACAGAATATAATACAACTATATGTACGGTCATCCTGAAACAGATGATTTTCTAGCAGTAGGCCATGGCTTAGTGTTAGAGAGTATGCTGCATTTTTGCATGTCACATTGTCCATTAAATGCATAACTGGCTATTAAAGTGCTGTACGCAGCTGCATGTCATGTTTTGTACAATATGTCAAGATGTAGCATTCTCACAGCTGAACAACCTGCTGGAAACTATTCCATGTTGAGATGGGCACTATTGGTCAGTCCATGTAAGATATCTTGGTTCTAAATATGCATCTGTAACAAACAGTTCCCCCACATTGTGTCTATATACAGACTGCTGTATGTTGGATTTAGGTCTATGTCACACTTCTGTCCATGTTAATTTGATGCAGTGATCATATGCAGATCCCTGTTAGGAGGCAGGTTTTAATTTATTTTTTTCTTGTGTGTTGCAACCCTCAAAATGAAACTCACTAAACAGTAACCATTACAAAGTAAAGCCCTTCATTTTATAATAGAAACACAATGCAACAATAAATCAGTTGCATCTCCACACTGAGGAGGAATTAAGCTCTAAATCCTTTAAAGTCAGCAGTCCAGGCATTAACCTTTAAAATGGTCTCTTACACTCCATATTTCAGCATACTTCACATTGCCGTAGGATATCCTGAAAATGTACATATTCCAGTGCTACAAGTCTAAAATTAAAAAGGTTTCTAAATTGAAAAAGGATGGAGGTGGAACTATGTGACCTGTGACGGAATTCCAGCCAGTTCTCCAGTGTTCATGAGCTCCTCCACCTGCTCCAGGACAGTGACGGGGTTGCAGACTGACATGAAGCCCTGGAAATGGCAAAAACACATTGATGATCAGAGCCTATAAGGCATTGAGTTATTTCTTATTCACATGGTGCATTTACCTGTATTTGCCGAGTCTTTTTACTGGCACAGGGGATGAGGAGAAGAGTTCCCAGAGCGAAGGCCTGCAGGTTGAACTGAGCAAAGTGATTGGCAATTCCGATGAGGTCCAAGTTCAAAATGAAAGGACACCTTGGGAGAGAAAAGAAAAACATCATTTAGATTTCACTGCCTGGTTTTGATTGTAACGCTACATGGTAGTTTTTATGCAATGTTTTTTGTATTGTTATGTGATAGATTAGATACACTACTGGTCAAAAGTTTTAGAACACCCCAATTTTTCCAGTTTTTTAAAATTGAAATTCAAGGAGTTTAAGTCCAATTAATACCTTTAAATGGTACAAAGGTAAGTGCTGAACTGCCGGAGGTAAAAAAAAAATAAAAATCCAAAACTGAAAAATAATGTACATGTCAGAATTATTACAAAAAGGCCTTTTTCAGGGAGCAAGACATGGGATGACAAGCTGTTCGGCACCAATGCAGGTTGATCAAGCCTTGAAAGGTGGTGCAACTAATTCCTATAGGTGTCTCAAGTTTGCTTGATTAATTACAACCCCCTATGTCTACATCAAAGCAGTGTTGGAACACACTGTGGTACCATATCTGTGTGAGCATTATTTGAACAGTATTGTACTGCAGAAAGCATTGTATTGCGATAAAAATGGCGTGAGAAGACTTATAGGTCAAGCTGTATCAAGAAAGCCAGTGACAAGATGTCACAATAGGCTTTTTCTTATTCTGACGTCTCAGCAATGGCTTTCTTACTGCAACTTTATCTGTCAAACCTGCAGATTCTCTTCACAGTTAAGACTTGCTTACTGGGACCACTGCTGAGCTGTGCTTGAAGCTGTTGTCCTGTGAGCAAGCTGTTGACTCCAAAACTTGTCTTCTGATTCTGTTGTGACTTTGGGTCTCTCAGACCTCATCCTGTCACTTTCCCCCGTTTCGGAGTGTTTTGATGGTGAAGGAAACGGTACTTACCGACACCTTGACTTTCTTTACAATTTCTCTGTAGGAAAGACCTTCACTTTTAAGTGTTATGATGGTCTGTCTCTTTTCTGTTGTTAACTGCCTTTTTGTCACCATTTTTACAGAAATACAATGCTTTCTGCAATATAGTCTTGCTCCTTGAAAAAGGCCTCTTTTTATAATTCTGAAATGTACATTATTTTTTGGTTTTGGGTAACCTTACCTGGCAGGTCAGCATCTACTTTTGTAGCATTTCAAGCCATTCATTGAACTTGAACTGTTTGAATTTCAATGAAAAAAAAACAAACAAAAAAAACCTGGAAAATTGTGGTGTTCTAAAACTTTTGACCAGTAGTGCAAAGAGATGATTTTATGGTTTGTTTTCATGTTAACGTGGGCCAAAGATGGAGTTCTGTTATAGTGAACACTGGAGTGGTTAAGTATTCTACTATGTTCTGAATGACGGGTGTAAAAAGCGTGCAAATTAATGTAGAAACCATTCACTTGACCACTGCTCTTTTTACAAACACACTGGAGAATTCAGACTAATTGCATTAACTTCTCGCTCAATAAAAAAAAACCCTCCTAGTTTCAAATACAGGTTCTCCACAAGGTTGTGTTCTCTCACCACTGATTTTCATTTTGTACACAGACAGTTGCACGTCTTAAAAAGAGAATATGTATCATATAGTCAAAGCCTGCTACAAAGTTGTAGGATTCCAAGAGTGACTTAAAGTCTCTCTGAAAGAAATGTTCAGTCCAAAAGCTGGAAGTATCATCAACCATTAAACCATATCCTGTCGAATGAGTTCTTGTTAATGCTGTCAGGATGACATGATAGGGTGCCCCCCTAAAGACCAACTGCTATTTCAGGTCTGTATTCCTTCAGCCAGTAGGCTTCTTAATGTTGAATAGTCTCTCCTGACTGAGGGGAATTTCCCTTCTTTTTAATTTCCTTGCCATTATTTTTTCATTGACCTGCACTATAACTTGCACTTGTGTACCCATCTCTACTTGCTATTAGTGTATGTACAAATGGGAGGAATATATGAGTTATGTATGAATTTGGTGGACTGTGGAAACTGAATTATCCTTTGGGGATTAACAAAGCTTTCTTTCTGATGTCTTGTTACATCTCATCTTTTACGTTACTTTGCCTTCATTATGGTGTTTTCATTTTCTGGTGTCTC
Organism: Pseudamia nigra; assembly: GCA_029823295.1. Classification (NCBI taxonomy): domain Eukaryota; kingdom Metazoa; phylum Chordata; class Actinopteri; order Kurtiformes; family Apogonidae; genus Pseudamia; species Pseudamia nigra. The sequence goes on from JAQQAE010016982.1 coordinate 7,793, forward strand.
ATATACCCTTTTACATCATTACATATTTTAATAATTTAAAACACAATCATCTTATTTCTTCAGCTTTCACAGTGGACCAAAATCAGCCTATAAACCTTAAAGAAAGAATGATTTGACATTTACTAGGTATTGTTTTTGAATATCAAATGACCACACCAGCAGAAAACATAACCTAATCTGTCAGTGCTTGTTCATGGAGCTCCACACAGTCCATTCATACAGAACAGATTGAACAGAACGTACTTCAGTAGCAGAACAAAGGTCCTGTAGAGAGTAGCTTGTTGATCAGGACTCAGAGGAAGAGAAGCTGTGACCAGAGAGCAGATTAGACACGTCAAAACAAAAACACTCAGCAACTCAAAAACACAAACATGTCAAATCAAGGGGGTTTAAAAAGTAGGGCAGTTGTTAGGTGTGGTGGTTATTTACTACAACCTAGCAACATCTGAAGGGTTCCAATTTAGTTTACTCTGTGTACATTTGTAAACAATACATATTCTACCAGGACACTGTGTAATAAACATCAGTGAGATTAATGCTGATTAAAGTGGATTTCACTGGAGCAGGTACCTGAGACAAAAGGGGCCAATATGGTACTCCTCCATGTTCTGGAAAAACTAGAGATCTGGACACAAAATAAAATAAATACATGAAAAAAACGAATGGTGATAATGTGGTAGTAATGACCAGAGATTTGTACAGTATATATTTTTGTTTCAGCATCTGATTCACCTGAAAGCAGAAAGTGACAAATACAACATTACCTCCCACAATGATGGTACCGCAACCAAAGCATCAAGCACATTCTGGAGGTGGCTGATCTGGGGAGGGAAAATACAGTTATTTATCATCATATGATAATAATTTTCAGTTTGTGGTTCAAGTGTGATAGGGTGTAACCAATATGGAACTGTGCCAGTCAAACCTATCAAACAACCTCCACCTCTACAACTGCAGCCAGTGGAGCTCTGTTTAGCAAAGTAAAGTAACACGAAACAGTGAGAGACAAACTAGATATTTAACAGTGCACACATGAAGATGCCAAAATTATTATCCTGTTAACATAAGGGCATCCCGTATATATTTTGGAAATTATACAGTTCTCCTTTGTGAAGTCCTTAACATGTCATGAGTAGCTTTAGAAGGGCACCATTTTGTATTAATTAATTTGTTTCTATTTAGTGAAAGCTTCAGGAGCTGAAATCATGGATCCAAATCTTTCCATCGTCACGTTCACTATTTACCTGTCTGAAAACATCTTTAATGATGCCAAAGAAAACCAAACAACTACAAAGCACTGCAGCTTTAGTTTATGTGACATTTTTCAAAAACTTAATCACCTTACATGCCTTGATTTAATAAAGGCTATTGTTATTTTCCCCCATTTTATCTTACCCCCCCCCCAATCCACCCTAAAAGCAAATTAAAAAAAAAATTAAAAAAAAAAAAAAAAAAAAACATCTGAACTGTGGATTTTGATCACTGCAACCCTCACCAGGTTGAATCCCAGCATGTTCTGAAGCAGACTGTTCCACAGCTGGGGGTCATACACCTGGTACTCAAGACACAGATCTGCAATGAGACGCACGGCCTGAAACAAAAAGAGAAGGCTTCCATCAGTCTCTATGCAGCTAATTTACACAATAACCAATGTAATGGTTCTGCTTTTAATTTCTCTCATATAATATCTGCCATTGTTCATGGATTTCAACTGTACTATAACTGTATTATTTTCTAATATTTATATCTATTTCTACTTGATCTCATTTTTTGTTCAATTTTCAGACATGTAGACTGGTTTTGTTTTCTTTTTAAATGGTTTTCTGCAGTGTTAGTAGGTGTTTTACCCAAACCTATGAAGCTTTAATGAAGAAGTTGGTTTTAATATAAACAGTACCTGTGGTTCATGACTGTGGTTCTTCCACAGCCCTTTAACCAAGCCCTCTTTGGGACTGTTGAGGAAGGACTGCACTGTGTATGGGATGTTTAAAGCCTCCATTTGAGACACAAAGTTGTAGCACTTCAGGTAATATCTGTGGGATATAAAACATTTATAAGAATCATCATATACATGCTGTAAATTCAGCCCCTTTTAAGATGTTCAAGCTGTTTTCTCCCTTACTGGATTTTGTGTCTGGGGATCTGTGTGTGAGCCTCCAGAGTTGCTGCATCAGTGAGACAGACCAGACAGAGCAGTGCCCTGGTCCGATGGCAGAAGGTGAGACGAGGACCAGAGCTGCTCAGGGGCTGCAAGGGGAAATCTAAAATAATCATCCACCTCATCTGGCCAGTTTGTCTGACTGTGCCTCACTCCACTGTGTTACTTACCCAGGTTTCAGCAGATAGGACAGGACTTAGAACACACACAGCTTCTTCCATGGGGCAGGACTGCAGCATGTACACAACCCTAATGGAAACCAATAAATAACATGCACTGAGAAGCAACTACAGTGAGGGGAGAGGCTTTGGGTGCTTTCACATCTAACTCATTAAGACTCAACCTTCAGACTCTGAACCTAGAAGCACATCTACAAGAAAAGCTCTGTCACTAGAAGCAGAACCTAATTTGCAGGTGTAAATTTTTTTTGGTTGGGATCAAACCAAACCACGGTACAATGTCAAAAGAAACACTTATTTCACAGTTCAAACTTTTCCCCCAACAAACCTCAAGTTACACAAGATTATTTCAACAAAAAAAATAAAAGCTGAAAAAGAAATGGAAAGTGGAACTTGAAGATGTCAGGACATATTCATCAGAACAAAGACTGCAGAATGAAAGCAAAACTAACAAAATGAAATTAAATATGAATCTTTGTCAGCATCTTCAGATATGAAAACACTAATTCACAGCCTTAAGGGACTGTAAAAAAGACAGTCAAGCATCATCTCAGCAAAACAGGCCAAAAGACGAAAGAAAAAATAATTTGGGAAGAAAAAATGTATTTTGGTTGTAAATATATGTCATTTTATTCTAAATAAAGATTCTGCTCCATTACTGGCTGCCATTATGAATCCAATGTTGATACTGTATATTCAAAGTCACATTTCAAGACTGCTTTAACATGTGCAAGCTTATCTTCCACATTATTTTTAGCACTTTAAAAATTTGCCGTTTTGTGTCATTGCATCCATGGGAAGATCAGCTACCAATCCACTTTTGAAATGCACATAAAAAGCACTGACAAACTTCAAAGAATGAAATGTGTACACAGTCAAATTTAAGACTTCCTTTCACACCTTTAAAGGGTGTTTAAAATGCTACAAAAATAGTTTAGAGGAGTTTCCATTACCTCATTAAGTCTGCATCCTCTTCAAGGTTGCTCACACTTTCAGGACTACAAATTTCCTTCATTAAGAGAAAATGAACACAGCATTAAGTAAAAAGACTATAAGCAAATGTACAGAATGCATGATGTGCTCTTTGATTTTGACAAACCTTGGCCACAGCAGGTCCGGTTTTGCAGATCCATTTTTCCAGCAGCATGTTACGAATTTTCAGGAGATCCACATTGTTGATGACAGCTATTTCTTTAACAACTGCATGGATGTCTGGTCACAAACAGATGATTGATTAATGTTAAATACTGTTCCTCCAGCAGCTTTTAACACTTTTTTTGAGTAATTTTAACCAAATGATAGAGTTTTAGATAAATCACCCTTTACTGAGGTTTGTATTGGAATATGGTAACTCAGTTCACCATATGAGTTGCCACATGGTAACTCATATGGTGACTCAGTTCAGGAAAAGTACTTTGAAGAGTTGATGAATGAGGAAAATGAGAGAGAACGAAGAGTAGAAGAGGTGACCGTTGAGGACC
>JAQQAE010016983.1:0-11610 GCA_029823295.1 Pseudamia nigra
AGATGTTTTTGCTTTTTTACACTTGGTTCATTGTTTTCATCAGTAACTAATGTAATTTGTTTCAAAATGTGTAAAGAAAGGCAAAAGGCACAGTAAATAATTAAAATACTAACAAACAAATTAATTAATGAACCAACAAAATTAATTGCTTAACAAAAATGTACACAATAACTAACTAAAGAGCACAAATAAATAAAATATACTTGATGAATAAAATAACCAGGAAAGTGAACAAACTACTCACGAAATGAACATAAATGACCAAAAAATTAACAAAATAACACAAATTTACATAAAATGAAGAAAATAATGAAGAAAATGTACAAGAATGAACATAAATCAAATAAAATAATCAAGAAAATGAACAAAAATGAACAACATAATCAAGTAAATGATGAAAACATTACAAGATAGTAAAAAAATAAACAAACTTTTCACAGTAAACAAACTGAAGGGGTGTGATTGATGTAAAACTCATCAGATCACAAAGAGCAGAGGGATTTGACATTGGAGTGTAGGTCAGTGCTTCCCCACAGCTGCAGATCTACAATAATTATCTTTGTAATCATGTGCGATCAATAATGACAAACAGGCAATAATTTGATCACTTTGTGACAGCTGATCTCATTTTACTTCATTTCCAACACTCAGTACAGAGCTGAGATGTGGGAAGTAACTGAATACTTGTACCGTCATGTTCTGCAGTATTAGTTTCTCTGCTGCGTTTTACTGTGCAGGCCCATATCCAAAAAGGTTGGGTCAGGATGTAAACTCTAAATAATAACAGATGATTTGCAAAATATCACAACTGTATCACAAAATATCACAACTGAAACTTACATGCTCACTTAGAATTTGATGCCAGCAACATGTTTTTAAAAAGTTGAGCCAGGGTGATGTTTACCACTCTGTTGCATCACCTCTTCGTCTACGAACACACAGTGGGCATTTGGGGAAAATTGCTGTAATATAATTTTATTGAACATAAGCATGTTTCAGGGTGTTTCTCCTTCTGCATCAACACTCCGCTGCATTCAGGTCTTCACTGGTCAAAGCAGTGCAGTAGGTCTTCTTCACTTCTGACACAGATAGATTTGATCTTAGGAAAAAGGAAAAAGTCACACGGTGCTAGATCAGGTGAATATGGAGGGTGAGCAACACTGTGATTTGTTTTTGGTCAGAAGCTGCTTCATTGGCAGCACAGTGTGAGCTGGAGCGATGTCTTCTTTTTTTTTGGTGCCTTGTCTTGATGAGGAATTAAACAATTTTTATTGTTATACGCAGTCATCGAGAATTTCAAACAACTTGTCTAACTTGTTGAATGTTTTCAGAACTTTTTGATGTGCATGAGCATCTAGAATGTTCATCATCATGGACATCCTCTCTGTCTTCACTAAATATTTTGTTTCATTCAAACACACGTGTACATGACATGCAGTGTTCCTCATATATCTCACTTGATGGAGAAAAAGATTCACCTGTGTTTTGTTCAATTTTACTAACAATTTTAGTTAATACGTTGCTCAACTTTTAAGTTAAACATTTTCCGATACCTTAGCACTTCAATCAGTATCTTGCAATGAACTGAAGAGTTCCCTGGTAGCTACTGGCTGTCCTAAAAGTTGCTAGAATTCGTTAAATGACGTCATCACCTAATCTGCATAATTGGCCATATGTTTGTAATTGTAATGAATCCTCTACAAGAAAGGAATAACATTGGTGAAGAAACAAAACGTGAATAAAAACACCCTGAATATGTTTAGAAGTACAAATAAACTTTCTAACCCGATGAAAGCTGCGGCTTTACGCATTCATTTGCAATCTGGACGTGGAGGGGTGAACATCTCCTGCTGTGACGGGAGCTGGGAGGGACGGCTGCCTGTGAGCGCAAGGATACTGCTTTCACATCAGAGCCCAAAAGTCTCCAATAACACCAGAAAAGTCTAGGTTTATTGCTAGGCGCTTTTTTGAAAAATAGTCGCTAGAGGGGTCTGAATACTCACTAAATACAGTAATAAAGTGGCTACATGGGCAACACTGGTCTTGTCATGTTAAGTCTTTTCTGTTAGTTTCTAGTTACATGTTGCGATGATGAACACCTGTCAATGGTTTTCTGTAACTTAAGCCCTCTTTGCTCATCAAAATGAAAATTTTACATAATTTTGTATGAAATGCAATAATAAATAGGCCATTTCTACATTTACCCATTGCACAATGCACACACTGAAATCACGCCTGATTGGTTCCTGCCCTTGCATCACACCATTGTTCATTACAGCTGTCAATCACCCATCTTTATGACATCAAATGACTGAAGAAAAACAACCAGTTGGAAATCTGATTTGAACACAGGGCTACCTGATGAATTTGATTGAAATAACAAAAAAGCTTTGAGGAAAAAGTTTAATCTGAGTTTTTATTGCAGGTAAATTCTCACTGAATAACACTGAGGAGCAGCCTGGCACACGGGGAGATTTTACTGATGACTTCTATTATATACACTGTACTTTACTTTACTTTTGGTGTTTACATTTACATTTTGAACTGCTATTAACCTTTTACCACCTTAAAACTATTTACACTTCAATGCAACATTTTCTACTGTACAATAATTCAAGAAATAGAAAAAATGTCTACTTGCTTCAACATGTTTCTACATTTACTAAAGATGGCAGGAGTTTCTTCCTAGTTTTTTTCTTCTGAATAAATGCACGTGTTCTTTGTCTCTGAGTGATATATATACTGTATCTCATGGGGAATCACTGATGTATGTGACTCTCTTTGAAAAGTGCAACACACCAGCCTGAAGTGTTTGCAGTTCAGTGTGTGGATGTGAGACAAAAGACAGCTGATGGACCTTCACTGGACTCTCAGATAATCAGTTAATCTGCTGAACTTGGTTGATTCTGTTGCTCTGTGTTTTAGCAGCCCAATACAGCTTTCTTTATTGTCCTCCATCGATTTGAAATCTGTTTCATTTCCACCCTTAGGGAATCTCTGCAGCCATCCTTACTAAGTGCACACGAGACGGAGGATTTATACCTGTCAATAAAAACCTTTGGTAAGTGCTTCCTGACCCTCTAAATCCAGCCACTTTCCTCACAAAAGAAAGGATGGGTTTCCAACAGGCACAAATCAAGGCTGCTAAAACACGCGTTTACTTACCTCTAACGACAGCTACGACTGTAAATAATCACCCAGCCTGTCAGGAGTGTGAGCAGCAGCGGTTCTACATCCTCCCAACATGATCATTCTTACTAAGGGCCAGAAAAATACAGGATACTTTATCCTGTGTGCCCCTGCAGCCACCCTGCTCCGTGATGGAATAGGATCAGGCCCTGGGAAAAGCATCTGTATCACTGCAAACCGAGAAGGAAGACAAATACCCTTAAACATAACTCAGTCGTGTGGTGTAAAGCAAAAACAGCCCACAAAAGGACAAACACATTCTGTGCAGCTGGATTTCTTGAAGCCAGACTAACAGAACTGAAAAACCACATTGGGCATAAAAGCTACAAATAAATGCTAATAGTTAAGCAAAGAAAACTATGCAAAAAGACTCAGCTGTAGACTGTATTTAATAGTGGACAAAGTGACCTTGAGGTCAGCCACTGGTTCCTGAGCAGCCGTTCTGAAGCCAACCAGGTTGTGTCTTCCTGGATGTGTTGTTGGAGCCAAAAACAGGATATAACCATATTTGGACGAATGTTGGCAGAGCTACTAGAGCATCCTATGTCACAGGACTGGATAAGCCAGTGCAAACTGTTAGCTTACTGGCTCGGTAAAACTTAAAGCGTTGCCAAGCAGTTATATTACCATGCTGTTGTGTAAGCACTGAAGCACAATTACAGCCAGGAAAAGTCAGGAAAAACTATGTTAAATATGTAGAAACTATGAAGGTCTGACTGAGTCCGACTACACTGACTTGTCAATTTTCCACAAAAAAAGAGTAATTTGCTGGATTATTTCCCATTATAGCTGAATAATGGAGCAAAAAAATGGAAATGAACCAGATCACTTGTTAGAGGGTCCAAATAAAACATTTGAGATCATGATGGCTCAAGAAAAAATGTATTCACTTGTATTTTCAGAGAGAAGTCCAGTGTAACTCTATGGGGGTCAGGGCTTCTTATGCTGTTTTCACACCTACAGCATTTAGTCCGCTTAAAGCGGACCGGAGTCCGGAACACCTGCAAGTTCGGTTCTTTAACTTTGGGGGATACAGCATATTCTGACATTTTTGCTAACTTCTTAACGGATACAGTGTGGATTTACAGCTAGCACTCTGGTAGGTTATTGTTTAGGAATGTCCAGGATTTTTTTAATCACTTCCTTTAACATTGTAATATTGAGCAATTCTTGACATTTTCACAAATAATATATGGATCTTGGGTGGCTGATGTGGTGGTGCAGTGGTTAGAACTTGCGCCTTGAAGATACAAGTTTCTGAGTTTGATCTCCAAGATGTCACAGCCTCTTAGTGTGACATTTACATGTTCTCTCTGTGTTTGATTTGGCAGCTTCAGATATGTTTCTTTCATCTGTTGTACAATACCAAATAGGGCCTTAGACTTGGACCTACCACCAAAGCTGAGCTAAAGGGGAGTAAATGAACAGTTTTGGTGCATCTATGATATTTTAATGCATGTGTGCAGTCAAATATAATACATTTTGGTGCAGAACTAGATAGGCCTGGGCATTATATCAATTTTATCAATTACCGGTAATTCAGGTTTGTTATTGCGTATGATGTAAAAATTAAAAAATCTATTTTTTTCTCCTCTTGCTACGATGCACCTTTTGCCCCCAAGAGTCTCTGTAGCTACCTCCCACCCCTTTGTCTCTTTCGCAGAGAAGCACATACAACAACATGGCAACTGCTAACGAGAGTGAGAAGTTTGTTCCTAAAAAAGGAATGATATCGTCTGTGGTTTGAATCTGGTTTGGGTTTGAGGCAACACACGTGGAACAAGTGACTGCACGCTGGAAAGTTTGTCTAAAACCCATTGAAATAAAAGGCTCATCGGACTTATTCCAGCATCTAAAACAGAGTGGGAGAAATTACACAACTTACTGTGATGGAATCATTTAAACAAGGCACAACATATGATAAGAAAGAAGCACAATGGAAAGTGATCGCTGCAGCAGTCACTTTGCATATTGTTAAAGATACGGTACCATATTCAGCTTTCAATGTAAAGGTAAACAAGTCTGTGTCCATTCAAACGACAAAGTGTATTTTTTAAAACAAAAGAACAGCTGGTACTTTAATTCCAAGGGGTAGAGGATACTTTTGTTAAGTTTTTCATAAAATAAAAGCAAAAAGTGTTACGAGTTATCTCTGTCATTTGTACTCATTTTTTTTAAAGTAGGGAAATAATTTGAAAAAATCGGTAAAAATCGTAATTCAAATTTTTGTGAAAAAATTGGAGATTTTATTTTTAGGCTATGTGGCTCAGCCTGTTGGAAGAGTGCACTGAGGGCGGAGGTCCGCACTCTACTGAATGCCATTATACTTTTGTAGTGTGTCCTCACGTTCCAGTACTGAGGGAAAAAAAGTAGTTTGTCGCAGAAACTACATAGCCCTCGGAGAGTACAGACCTCCACCAATGCCCCACCACTGGGTGCATCCTGGATTACCTCCAAAATGGCGATGGTTTCATTCACTCTACTAGGTTAGTTTGTAAAAAAGACATAACTCAAAAAGTAACGTACAGAGTGTTCTTCACCATTGAGAGATAGGGCCATTTGTAACATTTTTGCTTTTAACTCAACAAATAACGCCACAAGAAACTGACAAAAAATCTTTATATCCTTGACCACATCACAGAGTTTGATCTGGATCTTTGCGATATTGGCCTTGTGCTGCACTGCTGAAGAATACTTTAAAAAGACATTTACATCAACAAAAACAAATTAACTAATGGCAGCAAGAATATAACTTCCTTGATGGAGGTAGCTGGGGCTGAACAATAAAGTACTGCTTATAATTATCACGTCGCACATTTGGATTTTTTCTCTAAGGTTCAATTTATTTTTACCTTTTCTCCTAAAACACTGGGTTGTTGTTTTATTTGGACTCGTCATGATTGTCTGACCGTAATAGACTATTTAAAACAACAAATAGTCTTTTTCTTTCATCTTGATGAATCTTTGACACCATTTTATCTTGATCCATCCATTACATATTTTTGTCTGCATTGTCTCTTGTATGAGTAATTTAAGGCTACAATGGACCATCTGGACCAATAATCAGCCTTTAAGCTTGAATAAGATGTGGACTGGATGTTTATTTTGATATTGAGGTTACTATTGGCCACATTACACAGCTTTTAGCCAGTGTTAACAAGTCTAAAGTAGTAACTTGACTTCCCTGTTATAAAATGTGTGTTCTTGCTTAGTTTCTTGGAGCTCCTTGTGAACTGCTCAGGAAAAGGCTGCAACAGTGGAGCCCACAGTTTTTGGTGGAGACGGAATTTTTTTTATCTTGGTTGTGACAAATATTGTCGCTTCAGTTTTTGTTATTTTTTCCTGCATGTTTCTGTGGTGTATTGAGTAGTATTGCACCATTTTTTATGAAGTGCTGAAGACTTTTTTGGCAAATATAAACCACATTCATGCAAAGATGAAATTGGCAACACTGCCCAGTTTGTTTGTCTTTACTTCCTGGATATCACCGTGTTGGAGCTTTTACTAATTCGATCCTAAATGCATGGATTCAGGAGTCTAACTTGAAATATTTAAAGTGGCATGAGTCTTAAAATGAAGCTACCAATCCTTTTTCTTTTGATGGAACATTGTATAAACCAGTGTTTTCACTATTACTGGTGACATTTAGCTCTGTTGGATGTATTTTCTTACAGTGAAACTACTTTGCTAATGAAAATCAGCTTGACAGGGTTATTTTCCGTTTTCTGAAAAATACCTTCTTTTATTACTTTCTTAAATCCTTGTGCAGAGCAGTGTAACTTATCATGTGCTTTTTTAGAAAAGTGCAGCATGTTGATAAATGATTGTCATGATTTTGCATGAAATACAGCTCAATTACTCCCTCCAACGCAGATTACTTTACAACCTGTGCATTTGTTCCACTCCCCCATCCCCCTTTAATATGATGTGAATCATTTTAATGTTGCACCAGGAAGAATACCATTTCATCTGTGATGTGTAAGCAAATTCTTCACGATGTTCCACAGGGGCTTGGGCTAAAGCTGTGCTCATCCCTTGCCATTACCTGCCGGGCTTTTATAGGCAGTTCATCATGTGCAGGTTATTGAGCTCTTGAGTCCCTGCCTGCATGTCTAGAAGTAATTAACTCCCAGCCAAGAGTCCCTTTTGGCTCCACTTCAGCCCAGATTAAAAAAAGGAAAGTGTACTGTAAGGAGGCTTTGGGAGGCGGCCATTTTACATTAGATAGTATTACATCAAACATTCTTGCACTTAGGAACAGACAGGGACATGGTTAGCTGGCAGCGCTCCACAGGGCACGTGCCAAGGATCCACTGCTGATGCTTTAGGCTGATCCAGAAAACTGTCCTGCAGCTTCAGACCCCTGGGTGTTATTTATCTGCAGAAGAGGATTGATAGACTCAGTGTTTTTACACCTTTGTTCACACTGTTCGGCTCACATTTAGTAAGGAATGAACACAAAATTAGATGTTATCTCGCTAAAAATATTCCTATTTGTTGATATCAATAAGTATCACAGTAAGTATCAAGTGTAAAGTCTCATTTTTGGTCCTGAGTGAAAGCTGATGAGACAAGATGGTTATGTGTGGGTTTTGTTGATTAGTAAAAGGTGCAACAGGGCAAAAATGACTTAAAAGATCGTTTTTAAAAATGCAAAAAGGCATACAAGATGCCAGAGGACAAAATATATTTAAGGCAAGTACTGTGCTGAAATATGCCAAAAGACAAGACAGAGTAAAACACACAAAAAGACAATAATGACATAAAAGAAGCAAAAAGGTAAAAACGACATACAGTAACTGACAAAAAGATGAAAATGACACAGGAGACAAAATTAACGCGAGACATGAAAAAAATACAGAAAAGACACAAAGAAAAGGCGTCTTCCATCTGGCTTCATTATTTTTAAATCAGAAAGATGAAAAATAGTGTAAAGGATACAACAATAGATGAAAACAGCATTAAAGATGTTAAACGTTTACATCCCACATCCCTAGAGCTAGTTTTGACAGCCGGAGGTCAGACCACCCAGGTCCCTGCCTTCAGCTGCCTCCCAAACCACAGCACAGGATCCTCATTACCTGTGTTACCCCATGACTGGAGGTCTGACCACCACACACCTGCCCACGTGCCCCGCAGCCCAGGCCTGACTCCAGGCTGGGGTGGGTCTCCATTTAACAGGCAAGGTAACCTGGATCTTTGATCATTTGAATTACTAAGACCAATTTTGTCACCTAGGACCAATTTGTCATGGGAAACCCTACACACAGTTAAATATCCAAACCTTTTGTGGAATCCAGCCCTTAGTGCTTTTAAATGAAAGTGACAAGCTTTGAAATGCTCCGTTAAAAATCTGGCAACTGAGAAAAAACACAATTTTCATATGGGGCTAATATTTTTTTAAAAACTTCTGCAAAGGTAATAACAACATATAGTGTTGATTAAGATTGTGACTCAAGGACACTACAGACATACAGTAGAATAATGATAAATTTCTGAAAAATGGGGTCAGCGTTAATTTCAACTTGAATATGACTGTTTTAGAAATTTAGAATTCTACTAACTGACATGGACAGGATTGACACATGTAAGAGAGACTGGACTGGTCAGGGCTTGTGATGTCACAAAGCCCAAAAATACAAAATGGCTTATTTTTTCCCACCGTCCATGTCGTCGTGAGGATCTCTCAGAGCCGACAGAACCGAGAAAGTTCCTATTTTCGCCGCTTTTATTTTACACAGCTCACTTTATGGTATATAAACATCAAAACCTAGAAAGGATGCATTTTCTTTAATATTCTTAAATCAAATTACTAAATCAAAATATATCAAAATACACTGAATGAACAAAGCCTGCATCTTTATCATTATGAGGATCAACACCCACTGTTTCTGTTGTAGCTTTGTTCACTGTGTTTGTTTTCCTGCAGGTCCCTGTCCTATGTGACGTGTATGGGGTTTTTCTCCTTCGTGCTGCTGGGAGGCATGTACTTTGTCATTGACATCAGAGGCTGGTGGGGTGGACAGCCATTTATATACCCAGGTACTGTTTATTCATTGTTGAACCCTTTAACAGGCATCGTGATAGCGCGGATGGCTTTCTTCATGATCAAATTCCTCCTTAGAGCAAAGGCAGTGAGTATAGGCGGAACACATCACAAGTTCCTCACAGGACTGACATACAGAGACAAACAACCACTCACACTGCCCACGGGGAGTTTACAGTGACCAATTATACTATTATTGCACGTTTTGGACTGTGGGAGGAAGCCAGAGTAAATAGACCATGCGTCAGGATCGTGTGTGGTGAAACGCTGGTCAGGGTTGTAGCCTTTGCCTAAGTCAGCTGAAATAGGCTCAAATATTCATGTTCTAGACCCTCTAATGGCACAGTTACCTATGTTTGCATTGCTGTTCATTTGTTTATTAACAATATATCCTGAAATAGATTGCATTTTGATTACATTTTCACAGTCTAGAATGTGCTAGTACAGGCGGCAGCAACTGACAACAGCTTTCTGCTTTTGGTCACTTTTTCTTCTAACTTTTGCATATTCAGTGCATATTTTCGATCCTATTGTGTGGGATTAATTTTGAATTGATGTGGGGAGAAACGTTTACCCCGGAGAGGACCTCCTGGACATGAGTCAAAGGAAATGTGGAGCTTACCAACCAATCCCACTGGACCTGACAAAGGTTGGCAGGGCAGGTATCAGGGTGAAAGGCAGAAGATTCAGGTACAAGCCTTCTCTAACGTCTATACCGACAGGCAACGTGAGCTCACCACTGAACAAAGAGGATGAGTTGGAGGCACTGGTGAGGACACATCAGACCTGGCTGAACAGTGACTCATCTGTTGAAATGCCTGGATATGCCACGGTTCGATGGGACAGACATGCTTAAAAAGTGGAAAGAGGAGCAGCTGCAGTGGACGAGTAGCATCACTACCCCACAGGACTCAGTGTTATAGGAGATCCTTCATCGCCAACAACTGTTCAACACCACAGCTGATGACAGACTGAAGACATCTTATCGTTTTGATTTTCCTTATCCATGTTCTTCTGGAACGTCTTGAAGGCATCAAATTCAAAATGATTGAATATTTTCCAAAAAACAAGAGTTTATCAGTTTGAACAATTAATATCTTGTCTTTCTAGTGTGTTCAATTGAATATTTGTTGAAAAGGATGTGCAAATCATTTTATTCTGTTTTTATTTGTTTTACACGACATCCTTCAACTTCATTAAAATTGGGCTTTATGTAATAAAGCTGACACTGACACTGCTGATTCCTCATTTATATTCATAAGGTCATATTTTACTCATTTCTATTCAGATGACATTTATAAACCCATGTTCTCTCTATGTAAAATGACATCATCTAGTCAGTCCCATTATTTCTGCTAAGCCATCAAAATAATATATTGCAGTCACTTAAATTTAGATCTTGTTTCTTTTTAGGGTTTGCAGCAAATAGAAATATTATTCAATATTCATGTAAATAATTATGTTGTGAAGTAGTGCCATTGTATGAGGGAATACAGTTTAACGGCACAGGTCTGAGGGTTGATGTGGATGGAATATTGTCAGTGTTGAATACTTTTATATAAAACATTAGACAACTTCCAATGACAAAAAAAATGCCTTATTTCTTCATTCCTCAAGTTATCCTAAATCAGGGGTCTGCCCCCTGGGGCTCCAGGGTCACACGTGGTTCTTTAGCCCCTTCCCAGTGGCTCCCATGGTTTTGTCCAGTGATGGAAGTAACATGTTATAATCAATCAAAATGAGAAAATAAGCAATAAAAAGGGTAAACAAAATGAGCAAGATAATGAACAAAAAAGTGATGCAAATAATCTATAAAATGAACAAACTAATCAAGATAATTATCAAGATTAAACAATATAATACATGAAATAATCAAAAATAAACAAAATTGAGCAAATTTTAAAAATATAATTAGAAATATTACAAGATTAAGACAAACCCGAGTAAAGGAATCTAAAATAAATCAAGAGAATGAAAATTGATTTTTTTAATTGATAAAATATTCAAGAAAATGAACAAAGAACAGTAATGAGCAAAATAAACCACAACAGTTTACAAACATAATCAGAATAATGAACAAAAATTCACAAAACATAACAAAACTTTTTAAAAAATGAACAAATTGACCTAATAATCTGCAAAATGAACAAAAATGAGGAAAAATGAACAAATTTGAGCAAAATTGGGAGAGGGGTGTTCACATGCATTACAACAGGATTGTTACTTTCTTTAATGTTCTTCTCATTAATGTTTCACTCACCACTTCAAAATCAAATGAACTGAACTGAACTGAATGTATAATGCCTTAAAAAAAGTAATGGTACGTGATGAATAGTGAAAGTTCAGAATATGAAACTGAGATGCTCTGATGAACA